>BPLR01004568.1:0-240064 GCA_021605095.1 Caerostris extrusa | reverse complement strand
GTACGTATTGCTACTAAGACGTTCCATTATTTCTGATCCTAGAATGCTTCTTCCTGACAAATGGACAAAAGATGCACTTCTTCTTCATCAGTTCGATCAAAGTCTGAAAATCAGAATTGCTGTTTTCCCGTCTGGGAGCAATTTTCTTTTCTCTATCCGCTAAAAACATTCTTTTTCAAGAATAGAGAAATTCATATACTTTTCTTCTATCAATTCTAAGGAAGCTACTTTGTTTCTTTGATGCCCCTCTTCAAGAGGTTGCAAAAAGCATTCAAGAGATGCATCTCCATTTTGAGATCCATTTTCAGAACGCTCTTTTTTTATTCTTCTTAACCATGTGGTAACATAAAATCAATATCTTGGGCTACTTATTCAAAAGTTGTATTCCTCATATCATCTATCACAAAATATTGAGTCACTGATTTTTAGGATTTTCTTTTATTATTTTTAAAAGTTGTTATTGAATGAAGTTTTAAACCATTTGCGTTCCCATATAGAGTTCATAAATACATTTTATACAAATTTTAATTAATGAGTATAAATATGTTTTATTGGCGAATATTTTTATGTGAAATTTTGAAGTTTAGTTTAGTTTAGTTATTTTTTTTTTTTTTGTGAAAATATGTTTTATTGGCCAATTTTAACTATATTACTAGAGATATAAAAAAATCCTGTTTTGGTGATTATGATTTGGTGGCTTTTTATAGAAAATTATATATATATATATAATTTTCTATAAAACATATGATCTTGATTAACAAGAACATAATCACCAAAAACAGGATTTTTTTTTTTTTTTTTTTATATATATGTAAGGTATATATATAATGTTATATATATATATAATGTTTACAATGCAAATGATGTCAAGGATCAGCCTCAGACACTTAGAAAATGCAAAATTACTTAATTTAATTAGTTAACACAGTAATGAAAATTCTGGTCTTAGTCTCTGGAAACTCTGTAAAAATACTAATTTATTCCAAAAATAGCTGAAAAAAATTGATTTTTTTCATTCTATGCTGTTTTTTAACATTTGAACGGAAAGCCCAAACTTAATTGTATTAAACTTATAAATTTTTAAGCCATCATTTACAAGAAAATTTGAAAAAGAATTGATTTACTCAAGTTTGAATATTTGCTAAATTACTGAAATAATTTACAAATCTATCTATAAGAAAAAAATTTCAAAAATTGTACAAAATAAATGTACCAGCGGAAATATTTTGTCTTATAGACAAAATAAATGTAGTTATTTAAAGGTGGGGAAAAAAAAAAAAAAAAAAAAAAAAACATTAACCACATTCTAAAGAATATGGTGATTCAATTTAAAGACTATGGACCATAACAGACCCAGTGAAGTTCAACATACTATTCATTAGAAATTGTACCATTAAGGTTTCGGTTGCAAGATCCCAGATTCATGATATACCCCAGGAAAACTCTAGCGATCTCCTTTGTTGTATTGCCAATTTTCTTTACATTTTAAATACTACAACTTCTTCAACCAATATATTGACTTAAATTTCGAGATATCTTAAACATTTTGTGTACTAATCTGAACTTAATTCCCGATTTCATAAATCTGATTTGAAAAATTATAACCATGAATCAAATTATGTCTAGTTTTTAAATATTAAACAAAGAAATTCTTTATTTAAGAAAATTTATTTTTAATAAAGATTGTTATATTTGTCAAAAATGATTTTTATTGAATCTACATTAAATATGCCAATAAAGTTATATTGTGTCTAGAGATTTATATACTGCTTCTCTAATAGAAACCTTAAGCAATATCTATCCAAGCATCTAAGTGCAAATATTCCTTCTACAAAAGGACGACCCGAAATAATATTTGAATTGCGGCCTTATTTAATTTGCCCTCTCCCCAACATATAAGGGCCAACGTCCTTCAATTGCATTCTCCTTTTGGGGCAGGGGGAAATGAAAAAGGCAGAAAAGTGGGAGAATGTCACTAGAAGTAATCACGTTGAAAGATTGGCATTTATTAGAAGAGCCCGTCTGGATCGGAACTTATAGAAGTCTGTCTGTCAAAAGACGTCCGCTTTTAAAAAGAATCGGGAGACTCGCTTTCGTTGATATCCGTTGTGAATTTTCTCTGAATAACATTAAAATGACAGAAGGTGTAGTTCTTAAATTCAGTTGTTAGTGATTGAGGAAAAATAATCTTTAAATAAATACAACAAAGTTGTGGTTTTTCTATAATTCTTGTTGCAGAATGCATTTATCTCATATTTTACTATGGGACACTTATGGGTCTTTTATGAGTCTTTCATGAGTTTTATCTTTAGACACTATAAGTCTTTTATTTATTATTATTATTTAGTTATATACACATTAAGTTAACCATTTTATGACATATTTCATGATCATCCTTATAATCTCCAAATCTACTTAAAGTATTAAGAATGTGCAGTCAATTAGCTTTATTGACTTCGTACTGAATAAGTGAATTTTTACTTCAGATTAAAGATAAATATATGATTAAAAGTACAAGAATAAATAATTTTATCTAAATTTGGATGTGATAGACCAAACCATTAAATGACTAAGAAAAATTATTGACTTTCGTTATATTAAACATACTGGTAATAGACGAGTAAACAAAGCTTAGCTTTCCCACTGCATTTTTTTAATCAAACTTCTATTTTTTTCCATAATTTTTTTAAGAAAAAGTTCTATTTTAGAATTATTTTAAATATATAGCCAGATGTTAATTAAAATCGGAATTATACTATTTTAATAAAAAAAAAAACTGTGTTTAAATGCATAACAATATTTTCCTTTTGAATTTAAATTTTAAGACCGAACACAATTTTATTAACAGTCCAAGACATTTGCTTGAGTAATTTTAACAATAGTTAGAAAGTTTCATTTGCACCATTAATTACTTCTTTGATACATTTCTTTCTGCGTAGGTAACTATCAAATAGAATTAGAATCTTTGTGTTATACGTTTCTGAAACTAATTTATGCAAAAGAATTTTCAGAGTATTATCATGATTTTAATACGTTAAAAAACCTATGTCACAAACAAATTTAAAGGTATTTTCTAAATAAAACAACACAATAATATATGGTTTTTGAAAAACACAATAATTTGATGCAATAACAGTTTTAAAAGAAACTATGTTATTTTACATTTTCGATTAATTTTTTCCAATTTTTAATGTCCTTAATGCAATGTATTGCAAATGAATTACGTTATTATTATAAAACATTTATTTTATGTGTTTCATTGTACTTACATTGTACTATATTTTGTGCAGAAAAAAATCTGAAACAAATTAATAACAATTTTTTTACTAATAAATTTAAAAACTTTTAACGTATTCTGCTTAATTTGATCATATCGAATATTAAAAAAAAATTATGTTTAATTTGTTCTTGATTGCAGCTTGAAATAGAAAAAAGTTTCTTTTAGTTCGTTCTATAATAGTATCAACTCACGCAACAGGTTCCATATTATTGTAAAAAAAATATTCAATTCGACACATGTTATTCCTATTCGCGTCCCATATGTAATGCGACACAAAGCAGCCACCAAGTATGGCTCTACCCTCTACGTTTACTTTCTACAACACGTAAGATTTTTTTTTTTCCCTCAATTATTGTGCACCCACCAAAAGCCACTCATTCTCCCCATAATGCATTATCTGCTCCAGAAAGGTATCGGATAGCTCACACATGATACATTTCTTTTTTTTTTTTTTTTTCAAAAAACATCCATCCCTCTCTCTGGCTATCGTCTGATTCCCCTATAGGAGCCAACCATGCATCGTATTGAGAATGGAATCGAGCTATCATCACAAGCTGCTACTCACAGATGTCGCTGGTTGACTTGCCTCACTGCACACGCTTTTTATGATGCAAGAGCCACTTTTGGGGGTTCATTTTTGACGTCTGACTCGCGATTCCTTTTTAAGGGCTTTTTCAAAAGTGAGGTTATTCAGCTCACTGGAGGCATATACTGCAGCCATTATTTGGACGGTTATTAGTGGGTGTGAAGCTGCTAGTCAACGAAGGGGATATTTCATAATCCGCTATAAAAAAAAAAAAAAAAGAATTTTAAGTGAATCAAATTTTTGATGGGTTGAATAAATTTCAAGGTATTGAATTCTCATGGAATATATTACGCAAAATACTAAATTTGTTTTTTGACTTTTTTTAATCTCAGTTAATTTATTTCTTTATGGTATTTCTAAAAGTGAGGTTATTCAGCTCATTGGAGGCTTATACTGTAGTCGATTATTTGGACGGTTATTAGTGGGTGTGAAGCTGCCAGTCAACGAAGGGGACAGTTCATAATCCGCTATAAAAAAAAGAGTTTTAAAGTGAATCAATTTTTTGACGGGTTGATTAAATTTTTATGATATTGAATTCTCATGGAATATATTGTGGAAAACATTAAATTTGTTAATGAATTAAATATTTTACTTTTTTTGTCTTCATTTTTAAATCTAACTGTATTTCTTTATGGTATTTCTAAAAGTGAGGTTATTAAGCTCAGTGGAGGCATATACTGCAATCGATTATTTGACGGATATTAGTGGGTGTGAAGCTGCTAGTCAACGAAGGGGATATTTCATAATCAGCTATAAAAAAAAATTTAAGTGAATTAGTTCTTTGATGGGTTGATTAAATTTTATGATATTGAATTCTCATGAAATATATTGTGCAAAACACTTCATTTGTTAATGAACTAAATCTATTACTTTTTTTGTCTTTTTTTTAAATCTCAGTTGATCTATTTCTTTATGATATTTCTAAAAGTGAAGTTATTCATCTCAGTGCGGGCATATACTGCAGTTCATTATTTGGACGATTATTATTGGGTGTGAAGCTGCCAGTCAACGAAGGGGACAGTTCATAATCCGCTATAAAAAGAACGAATTTTAAGTGAATCATTTTTTTTTTTTTTTGATGGGTTGATTAAATTTTATGGTATTGAGTTCTCATGGAATATATTGCGCAGAACGCTAAATTTGTAAATGAATTAAATCTTTTACTTTTTTGTCTTTCTTTTTAAATCGCAGATATCTATTTCTTTATTTACTAAGCTTTCAAAATCAGCAGTACGGAATGTTAAAACTTGCCTTAGTATATACTTTTTTTCTTGTTTGGGGTAAAATTATTTAATTTTTAATTTAGATTCGGTTAAAAGGCTGCAAAAATGTTGTGTTGTTTAAGTGAATCGTTGTATTTGTAAGTATATAATTTAAAACTATGTTTGAAGAAAGCTTTATTTGTATTGGATAATGAATAGTATAATGCTTGCATTCTACCATGTATTGCATGTATGAATAGTTTCATTCTACCCTGTATTGCATGTATAAATAGTTTCATTCTACCATGTATTGCAGGTATGAACAGTTGCATTCTACCATGAATTGCATGTATGAGTATTTGCATTCTACCATGAATTGCATGTATGAATAGTTGCATTCTACCAAATATTGCATGTATTGCATTCTACAATAAGATCTTTATTTTTTCTACGTTATACTTTACAGACCGTATATTTATATTTTCTTTGTTTAAGAAATCTATTAAGAACCTACTCTATTTAAGAAATCGTTCAAACATTTTGACTATTAACCGAATATTAACACAATGAAAATGTTTCGATTTAAATAAGCAATTGTACAGATTAAGAAGTTTTTTTAATGAATTATATTCATCTAAATTTATTTAATTTCATTCCATTTAGAATTTTGGCTTTTGAATTTCCTTTCAATATTACAATATGCAGGCATATAAGCAGCAACAATTTGAATAAATATAAATATCTTAATTATAGGTAAATTTATGTTTAGGAAAAAAAGTGTTTCATATAACAAGAACTGTTCCAAATAATATTTGATTTTATTAGAAAAATTTCACATAAATTTTAGTACAAAAAACATATAGTAGTATAAAAGCCATTACCTCATTTCGTACCATCTTTAGCCATTTTTTACAATGGGTTTTCTATTTTAATTAGAATTGCTTCCAACTAAACTTACTTCTCAAATATCATTTAAAGAATTAATTAGGTAAAATTCGCTTGAAATTCCTAGATTTTAAACTTAAAACACATAATACAATTCATCATACATTTTTTGTAACAAAAAAATACTAAATTAATTTCCGATAAGAAACAAAAATCTTTATTCAGTTTGACCTTGAAGAATTTTTAGAAAATGGGAAGCGCTGATGTAATTAGGTAATAATAATTGAAATCCTGCTTGCTGCTCTTCTTAGAATCTATTACTTAGATTCATTACTCAAAATATGCATTGAGTATCCATATGAATATTTTTGCCATCAATCGAACAAGAAGGTGCACCTCATAATGGGTCCCATAATACTACTTTCCCATATATCACCCATTCCCCATTTTGATCCCATCATAATTAATGATCCTAAGTCTGGATGCAATTACTGACGATTTTCTCCCTTATTCAGGCCTGTATGGCAACCCTTCAAAGAACCGTTAGCAAACAACCCCTTAGCTCCACCCCCATACATATTCTCCAGACCCCTGTGATGTCATTAACTGATCCATACATCACCGATGGATCCATCCCCTATCGAAAGTATCCTCAGGTACAAAGCAGTACCTTCGTTCTGCAGTCCATTAATGCCCAACCACATGCCGCTCATTTGACGCTCCGTTGGTTACGCTATACCAAATGGCGCAGAACTCCTCTATTGAGTTTGTATGGAGTCTGTCTGTTTCAGATTTTACCCGCTAAATAGAATTCAGCTCAGCAATAATTATTACACCCTATTTACTGCGAAAGAATCGCAAAAAAATCCAACAATGGTGAAAACGATTGCTTCTCGCTTTCGTTTGCTATTATCATATAGTGCAGCAGAAGTTGATATGAGTGTTGGATATAATCATCCAGTGAATCAAAAATAATTAATCACCGAACCAAATAAACACCACATTTTTAAATAAATCAGATGAATTTTTATATAAATGTTTAAAATCTACACATTCAGTAACATATAAAGTAATTAACATTGCTATGTTTTTTTTTTTATACATAAAAGTTTGAGTAATTTGTAAAATTTGAATTTTAAAATTTATCACTAACATTAACTTTACAATATTGTTTATTTTTTGTACTTATGTTTGTCAGAAAGCATAAAAATGTTGAATAAATGCAAATATCTTAATTTTTAATGACACGTTTAAAAAAAAAAAAAAAATATTATAAATATAGTTGGTTTGCTTAAAAATTTTACTACAAATGATTTTTAAAATTAAAATTAAGAAAGTGAAATCTAAAATATAATAACATACACCTTGTCGAAGCAAAAATATTTTTTTCTTTTTAATAAATAATAGTAATTTTTTTAAAATTAAAAGTTACAGTTTTTCTTAAAGAAATGCAAGTTTTAATAATCAGTTACTATTATCTCAGCTTTGTACAATTAACTGGATTTCAAAAACAATGATAAAAATAATTTAATTTTTTTTTTTTTCAATTTTGTATCCATAGTATATATGTGAAGGACATTTAATAAATAATTATATTCCATAATTAATAATCTATAATCCTAAGCCTATAAATAAAAGTAGTTGCATATTAAAACAAAATATATTTCCAAATAATTATACTAAAGGAGTTATATTAATTATATTAATTCATTCCAACCCTAGATCATAAAGTTAATAACCAAAACTGTTTCCAATTCTGTTTTAAAGAAAATTCATTAATTTGTATCAAAATTAATATCGAAAAATAAAATTAAATGACACTTTTATTGAAGACTATGTGAGGATTAAAGAAGTATTTCCTATATTACAAGCTTAAATTTTGTAATAAACAATTATTGCATATTTTTTATTTAAATATACAATTTAAAATTTTTTCAAATCAAATAATTTTATTCTTGTCTAATGTTAAAAGATAGTTTACAACAAGTTATTTTAATTTTAAAATGTCTCTTTGATTTATTTTTTTTACGAGCAGTTGTGGTAATTAATTGATAAATTTTATAAATTTTATATAATATCCTATTACAATCACAAAGTTAATTTCTTTAGTTTTTTTTTAATGAAAAAAAAGAAGTAGAAAATGAAAAATTTAATTCAAATTATTTATTAAATATCATACGTGGCAAAAGTCAAAGAAATTATGCATTTTGTTATTTAGTTCTTAATCCTTCAATTCTTAAAGTAACGTTTTAGTATCATTGAATAATTTTATACAATACTGAATTTTAAAATTTCCGAAAGAAAATTTCCCCGAAAGGACCATATTAATAAATTTATTTTATAAAATAATTCCTTTATAAATGGAAAAATAATATTTTCTTTAAGTATTACTCAGGTTTCGCCTAATCTGTTCTTTTACTTCGAGTTCATATGAAAAGACCTTAATATACATTTAAATTTTTTTAAATATCTTAAAATAATCTTAAAATTTTTATATTCATCTATACTAAAATAATTCTATAATGTAAGAACTTAAAGATGTTATTTGAAAAATTCCGTTCTTTAAAGGTTTATAAAATCTTTTTGAAAGAATTTAATAATTCTTTCCTGTTAGAAAGACTTTTTAAAACAACACAACTTGATATAAAGAAATTTATTTTTAAATAAAATAATTTTGATTCTTCAGTTTTTCTTTCAAGTTTTTCTCGTTTATATGAAAGGAGAAATGATATACAATTTATTTATTTAATAAATTGCTTAATCACTTTTTGAGCCTGCTTTAACTATTTTTTGTAATTGAATCTGGTTTAAAAATATTTCATTTATTAGTGAAATTATTATTATTTCATTATTAGTGACTTTTCATAATTATATATTACAAATTTGAAGAAGTATGAAACTTATAGACACATCTTAGAACTATTTTTTTGAATTTTTAGGTCTTTGTAAATTAATTTCTTGTTAAATAATTTAAAGTAGTAAAAATAATTTTATTCTGTTGTTTAAAACCGTTATGTAAATCATATCAGTAATTTATGGAAAATTATGCAAGGAAAATTTAAGTCTTCATAAAAAAAAAAGAGTATTTCGTTTTTTGTTAAGTTCCTAAACTTATCACAGAAATCGGATCATTTCAATAGCTTCCGTAGCTTCTTTAAAAGAAACCTTATTTTTATTTTCTTTGTATCTTTCTCTAAATCTTCACAGATTTATTGAAGAGAAAATTGACTTTGGACGGCGGCGTTCTGGTTTCTGAACTTTATTAAAAGAAGGCGAAGTCGGCAATAAATGATTACTCCGGAAAACAACGTTTACCACTCCCACTATCTCATTGTATGATATTTGTCTTCTTTATAGCACCCTGCAGTAAAAGGGGTGGAGGGATTTAGGAAGGGCATTTATTTGCCGCGTGTTGACAAAAGGGGTTGAAATCGATATTAGAAGACAGAACGGTCAATGCTGCAACAGACCTTTATGCAGACAGACGACGGCCTCTTAACTCTTTGGAGACCCTTTCCAGTCATCGATTAACTATACTAGAACAAAACTCTGCTCTTTATTGGCTTATTCGGAGAAAAAAAGTGCAGGGAAACGCAAATTAACTTCTGAATTACTTTTATTCAAAACAACCAACTCAACTACAAAAAGCTTTTACGATTGTTTACTGCATTATTCAGCAAGGTCATTGCCAGGCTTGTAAGATAATTGAGTGGAAAGTGAATGACTTGTTAGTGTATACAGAAATAACTGCTCTCGTACTTAACGCAATCGCATTTATGCAAAGCGGTGAACCCACAAAATTTTTTTTTCCTTTCAAGATTGTAGAAAATAAGTTGCGATAAATTTCAAAAAGTTAATAGGTTGATTGAGATGATACAGACATTTTTATAGGTATAACACTGACTCGTAACTCTTTTTGGGGAGCCTTTGTAATTATTCATTAACTATACCATAACAAAACCAGCTCTTTATTGGCTTATTAGGAGAAAAAGTGCAGGCAAATGGGAATAATTGCTTAATTACTTTTATTCAAATGTAACTAACAGAAATATGTAAAGCTTTTAAAGATTGTTTTGTGCATTATTTAGTCATGTCTTTGTCACGTTTGTAGCAATAAGATAATTGTGCTGAAGGTGAATGACTTGTTACTGTATGCAGAAATAATTTCTATATTGCCTTCTATAATTTATTATAGAATAATTTCTATAATAAATTATGCTTTCTGTATGTATAATCAATAATTAGCTTCATAATGTAAGTCTTAGTATGAATCATTTGAATAAATTTTCTATGAGTGAAAAATTAAGTTAATGAAATATTTTACAACCATTTATTTTATTTATCAAAAATTGGTAGAATATTTTTATTTCAGAAATTCGCTCTTGTTTCTAAAAATTATTAATAATTTAGACAATATTCACAAAGTTATATTTAATATCAGTTTATAAGTAATCTATTAAATATTCCAAATTATAATTTTTTTATAATTTTAAGAAGCAGTAAGGACTGTTATTGTTAGTTAATGTACTACACATACAATCTGTATTGAACTTCTTTATTGGATTTTCTTCATTCCATTTAACGTTTCTATATCACCCCTTATTAATTTAAAATTGTTAAAAAATGCTACATAGCATTCTTGAGAAAACTTTATCATTAAGGATATACCGGAAGTATGAGGTCAAAATATTAAAAACGTTTTAAGAATTAATTTATAAAGTGAATGAGAAACATTTGCACACGATTTTTCTACCTGATCTCTCTAATGTTAAGAACAAGTTTTGTAAAGCTAACAAGGTGCCTAAACTGTTCTGGTAAACAATTCTTTTGGTTGACTGTGCAACCAATTAATCGTATACCTCTTCATAGAATCGAATCGAAACCTACATATATGGCTATTTCATCCACACCATCCAGTTATCATCAGTTATCCTTCGTTTTACTTCAACAACAGCTATTCGTTATCATCATCAGTTATCCTTCGTTTTACTTCAACAACAGCTATACTCCTTGATGTTACAAAAGCGTTATTTTTCACCAAGTTTCTTTTCTACTTCTTTCATAATCTTGCTGTTGAGAAATGCATACGTAATCATATTGCATTTTCCTTTGGCCATTTATTTTAATAGCTTTCAATCGACAAAACACTCTTAACAGCTGCTCTTTTGGGAGGGTATTTCTTCAATGGAAGGACATTTTTACATGCTGCTATGAAGACGCGTGTTTCTTTGAATCCTTCAATGAACTTGTGGTCCTTCCATACACTACAAACAACAATATTGTCAATTTAAAAAGACGGTGACGTAACAATTTGAAATATTCAGAAGCATTTAGAGTTTTCATTTGACGAACCCTCATAAACTGTCAAATAATAAATTTCTTTTTCTCAATTTTCTGAGATGATAATTAATTTAGTAGAGGACATACCGAATGTAGTTAATATTTAATGGTTTCTCCATTTCTTGATACCTAGGTACATCTGGATTGAATCGATAAAAGTTGATTAAAGAGATAATCATTTGAATTATTTCTCATTCGAATAATGTCTCTGAACTATTATTTTTTGGTACATTTTAGTCCTTTTCACAATTGTTAATCAATTTTTCGATAATAAATTAGTAAATCTGCAATAAAATTTTTCATATAGAAAAACGATAAAAAAAAAAAGCAAGAAACTGTATTTAGTGTATTAAATGAATGAAATGAAAAGAACACTTTATATTTCTTTTATATATGATGATAAATAAAATAAGACAATTTAATTTTCAATCATTGAAGATAAAAAAATATATAATTACCTTCAGAAAGAATATATTTATCGCAATATATATATTTTTCTTTCTTATAATAGTAAAATAGCATTATTGCATTTAACAAAAGGGTCAATTTCTTATTTCATTAGACTTATGCCTAAGATCGTTCCAAGCCACCTATAGAATATGAAACACACACAATTTATTTTTGAACATTGTAGAAATTGTGTTATGTTATGAACAGTTTGAAACATCGTGTTATGTTTAGCAAGTTTACATAGTGTGATAAATTCAGTGTACTTCTTATTACTTTATATTGGCAAGCTGAATTACATTTGTAAACATAATAAATGGCCGACTTCTAGGCCGGAGGTAACAAAAGCGGTATCAAGCAAGAGCCTGGAGGCTTAGGTTTATGAAAGTTTAACCATTATTTGACATTACTCTCCAAGCTCAATGATGAATATTAAAGATAAAATATGTTCACATGTTGAAATTCATAAACTACTACAATTTTTTTCTTCATTTTATAAAATTTTTAATGAATATTGTAACCAATAATCGAATTTTTAATCGATCTAATGGGCAGAGTCTCTCTTTAGGACAGGAAATTGCAATCAATGAGGTTGATATCCTCTAAAAATTTCGAATATATGTGTGGTAAACAACGAGGTCGAAGACCCTTAGAACACTTAATATTTTCTGTACAATAATCGAAATTTCGGTGCTCAAAATTCCAACGTACCATCTAGTGATGTTGCGTGCTGGGGTCCCTCTGTTACGAGGTGTGCAAAGGTTATCTGTTCGGAAACACGAAATACAAAATTTGTATTTGCCCTTCATGTCCATGTCCATTAGAGCTAGCGTCAATCAAAATCAATAAGGGCTACGGAAGCAAATATTGTATGCTTCTATTTTTGCACGCTATGTTGGCTGTCAAATCTCATCGTGGATGTTATATGTGGATGTCAAGTCGTGATTTCGACAATTTGTGTAAGACCACGCAAAGAACAATATTTGTATTGTTGCTCAGTATGTTCTTATATTTATAAATGACCTTAAAAATGATTTATGTACGAAAAACGTTTGAAGTTTTTATATTTACAGAAGAAATATAATTAAGTTAGAACTTCAGTCCAATGTTGATTGAAAACGAAAGTCATGTTAGTAAATTTGATCTTTATCGATCGTTTTCCTTTTACAAAACAAGACATCACAACAACAACTAAAAGATTAAATAAATATATTATGCATGGAGTAAGTACAGCGAGAAATCTTTTCTGATGCCCAAAGCAAATATTGCATCAATAGCGAATTTTTATTGGAGGGTATAATGCTGTCTACTGTCTAGACGAATTTTAATAAAATTTGAATATCAGCTATCTTCTCTCAAAGTGAATTATTTATTTTTATTTATTTTTGTTTTAACTTCATACAAGTTTTATTTGTAAATTTTTTTTTTTATGATTAACATTTAATTCGAAGTTTTGTGTACTCATCAGAAAACTGTGGTTTAAAAGTTAAGTTCTGAATCCCTAAGCACTTTTATGACCAAATGAATGCAACAGAAATGTATGTAATATAAGAATAACGTTACACAAATTCCTCTGAAAACGTATACATTAAACTCTCCTAAAAATAATGTTATAGAAAGAGTAATACAATTAATTATTCATATATTTATTTCGTTTTAAAATCAGTTTTTGGTTTATAATTGAATTCAATTCCTAAAAAACACAACAAATCAATTTGATATATTTAATCTTAAGACAGTCATACAATATCTCTTAATGTTAGTTTTTACATTCACACTGAAATAAATTTACAAATGTTTCTCTGCTTTACCAACAAAAAAATATTTAAATATATGTATTTTGTAGTTTAACTGCCTACTAAAGTTTAATATGATTTGATTGTGTAATCAGTTTCTTTTCTTTTAACCATTTCTTCTTCATCAGAAAAGATTACATTCCATGTATAATTTTTGTCAATCATTTTTTTTCTCTCAGCAATCTCTGTTTTTTTTTTTTTAAATTTTTGTAAAACGTTTATTGCACTTGTAAACAAGCATTATGATTAATTTGATATATTTATTACGATTAGTAAGTTTCAAATGGTAGGTTTTTCAAAAGTGATCTCTGACAAAATTAAATTTTTTAGTCGTTCCTTACTGGAACCTTTATTCATAAAAATATTTGCATATTAACGAACCATCAACATACCAGGAATTTTTAGTTCTTTTCTCTGACCTCGTTCTCGAACTAAAATACGCATTTTTCTCATTTCTTTTTACTTTTATCTCTTTATGATAACATTTTAATTTTAACTATTGAGCACCGACAGAGATATTTTTAAACTGTTACGGATACTATTAAAGAGTTTTTAAGAGAAAATTTTATTTTTCATATCTTGCAGAATTTTGAAGATATAATAAAATAACTTTTTTAAATTGATAAATAATATAATTCATTGATTTAAATTCTGTTAGAATTAATTGCAAATTTTATTTTCATTTTGCATATCTTATATCCAAATACTTTTAAATTTCTTATCAGCCTTTAGATTGGAAGTAATGTAATATTTATAAAAAAAGTAATTGATGAATAGCATTCTGTATATTGTGTTCATTACATTATTAGAATCCTCTATTCTTATTGTAATTCTATGTTTCTACAGTAAAACCTTAATTCCGAAACACACTTTCAATTTTTTATTTAGTTTTGGAAATCTCAAAGAAAAATATAACAATAATGGTAGCGAATTCTCTTTACTTTTTTTTAACTTTCGCTGCATTTTGTGTTCCACATAACATACCAAGAACAATCTTTGACAGACAAAGGTTAAAAAGACAAGAACTTGTTATCCCTTTAACTTCTCCCAGAAGGTTTTTGCCTTCTGGGAGAACTTTAAAGGGATAACTGTTCCGGCATTTGTTGTATAATAGAACCTCCCCAAAAAAGAAACTTCCACTAGAAAACCTGATGTTAGCCACTTACTCACCCTACCACAATCGACATCGAATCTTCTGGGACCATGACTCCAACGCATGGAACTAGCTGATTAGAAACTTCATTTACTTTGCACGCCAGCTGGCGCATGTTGCCTGTGGGCCACGAATCGGGCTTATTTTCTGCTAATAATACTTTTAAACGTTATTTATCACAAGATACTGATCTCTTTTTTATTCCATAATGGTAAATCAATAAGATCACCAACGAAATGTTATATGATCATCAAAATTAATAAATTTTTCAGCTATCATTCAACAATGGCAGTAGTGAATATCACTATTTTCAAAACAACAGTATTCATTTTGAATGGAGACATATATATATCGTTACATTTATAAATTATATTTTATAATTGAAGTAAGCATTTCTTATATCTCTAAGATATTCAACTATAATTCTGAATTTAAAGGCCTAATAAATTTTTATAATTCCTATATTCTCATGTAAAATATATTGCTGTCACTCAAATGACAGGGAAATTCTTTAAAATCGACATACAACCCCCTTACTAGATAAGGACACCAAAGGGCGATATATATAGACCACACCCGTCGAGACTAAAAGAGATCTCTAGAGGATTTTCGATTTCATTAGATATTATGTGACCCAAGGACAACCGAAACATTACAATAATGGCAGTCAACATGATGTTATAGACTTTACATGGATTATACTTTTTTCTTAGGCTATAATTTTAAAGAACTTTGTTGAGTAAACACTGTTATGTGTTTGTGTCTGGTATTCAAGTCGTGATCGACCGATTTGACACAGTTTCTAGGATCTTCTTTAGTCTTTATCTCCTCAAAAGTTACATAAAACATTAATGGATTTCTGTAACGGACACACCTAAATGCATTTTATATCCTAATAGTTTAAAGATTTTTTTTCAAATAATTAATAATGTTCATAATGCAACTATTAATATTTTATCGAATTACAAGTTTTCCTGCAGTTTTCTCATTAACCTAATAATAATTATAATCACATTTTTCATTATACGGGAAGTACATTTTCACTATAAAACTACTTATTTCTAAATAAATGAAATCTTCAAGCATTGAAATAAAATTTAAAAGCTTCGAAAATGGTGTTTCTATCAGTTATATGTTGAAGCAACATAAAGAATAGTGGATAATCGAAGATTAGTCCTAAGAAAAACACATCTTAAATATACATTTTGATCCGGATTTAAACGCGAACAAGATATCATTTCTCCCGTTTCGCGTAGTAAGTTAGTTGAATTCATAACTTCTTTTACACTAATTTCACATGCCTATTTTTATGTCAATTTTAAAAACACGAAACAAAGGAACTGTTTCTCTTTAATTAAATATTCATAAAGCTCATACACAGGCACCGAAATGATAAAAAAAAGTTCAAGCTGTAATACCTATGAATGGATGGCAATTGTACATCTTATTTTAAAATCAGTAATTGGTAACACCTCCCATAGTGGTGGAGGTAACTTAAATATATGTATGAAAGGAGTGATGTAGATTTCTTATCTAATCCTGCAAAGTATTCCGATGGGTATTCTCAAATTGTTCCTCCAGATTTGAGATATTTTTGGGCTGCCCTAACTATGTCCCATGCATGCTCAATGAATGAAAGATCTTATGACATTGTTGATAAAGAAAGAGTGATCAGTGGAGGCTGACCAAAGATATATGAGCATTAGGGATCCTGGCATTATCTTGTTTGAAAATGGTCTCAGATAAAGTGGTAATCCAAATCGCCGCAGGATGTTCTCAACATATCATTGAGCAGTTGTACGCAAGATGACGATTTTCACAAGAGATAGCATCTTACATCGTCATCCAAGGGTAATAATTGTGTGTTTCTGTAAAAGAAATTAATTAGGACTGTTTACCTAGGTTTCTCGACACATATCCGATGATCATCTGTTTTAAGGTTGAAGTGGGATTCATCGCTGAACACTATGAGACACTAATTGGCTGGCAATTATGATGATCCTCTGCGATACCACTTGTCAATTTTATGGGGTTAAAAGCAAACTTCTCAATGGCCGCTGTGAGCGAAATCCCATCTTAGCCAAGTGTTTTGAGAAATTACAACATGGCAGTCAACATGATGTTATAGACTTTATACATAGATTATACTTTTTCTTTGGCTATAATTTTAAAGAATTTGTTGAGTAAACACTGTTATGCATTTATGTCTTATATTAGAGTTTGTGATCTACAGATTTGACATAGTTTCTAGGGTCTTCTTTATGCTTTATCTCCTCAAAAATTACATAAAATATTAATGAATTTCTATAACTGTTAATGAAAACATTAATCAAATTAATGAATTTCTATAACTGTTAATGAAAACATTAATCACATTAATGAATTTCTATAACTGTTAATGAAAACATTAATCACATTAATGAATTTCTATAACTCCTAATAGTTTAAAGCATTTTTTATCAATAGTTTAAAGATTTTCAATTACACAGGGGCACAAGCTCTATGAATATGTGTTTACATCCGAGGGCCCTTGTGATCTTTGCTTTATTTCTTTCGTATTCTACTTTTTTTCCCATTGTCTAGAATCCAGAACTTTTTTTACCAGCTTGTTACGACTTCATTATCCTCATGAGTTTTCCATATTTGTTGATTTTGTTTTCTCATATATTTTAATTTATTGGCTAAATTATTGTTTATTTTTTGTCAATTATTTTTAACTTTCAGATATATGGTTTGATTTCTACTAACAATGTCATTATTTTGATTCAGTGCTTGACAGGAAAAGAAGATCCTGGCAATTGAATCGAAACTGAGTTGCGCTTTTAGTCTTACTCATTTCACCTCTTTGGTCCAGGCTTCTGGTAGACGAGCAGTACATCGAGTTTTCGGGTGCATTAATCGGCTGGTCTTAGGGGATCAAATCTTAGGGGATGAAGCTGTTTAGGATTTAAGCTATAGGTCACGTCCTGGTCATCTCGCTCAGGTCGTATAAGGGAGTGACTCAGACAGTACAGGTCATTATTAGCAGAAATCTGTTTTCCTTCTTATGGCTCCATGGTGGACTTTGCGGTATCTGACCCAAATTATTTTCCATTTTCATGCGTCCTACAGTCTTCAAACAATTGTGGCTTGGCGAAAGACTAAATTCGTCAATATCAGACTTGTATTTAAATATTGCCCTTTATGAACCAATTTTCGCTAATTTAGAAGAAAAAGAATTGAAATCATGTGTAAGAATCCTAGTTTTGATTGTATGAAGCTACTGTCTTTTAAGATTAATAAGGGCCTACATGCTGCTGCAGGGGATGGAAAAGCAATAAAAAATTTAACATCTGGGGACCTTCTAATAAAAATACATAGATTTTTAAGATTAAAATTTATTCATGGACGAGTTGCTTGATGTTGTTATAAAAAAATTGAAATCCAAAAAAAAATCAACGAGGATGTTAAGATGGCAATGTCAACGAGGATGTTAAGATGGCAATGTCAACGAGGATGTTAAGATATCAATGTCAACGAGGATGTCAAAATGTTATAACTTGATTTGATGTGTGCTTCTGAGGAAGAAATGGACGAGGAATAAGTCCAGGATAAGTCCGTAGAATAATAACAAAAAAATCGAAAATATGTTAATTCCTACTAAGCATTCGATTTAAAAATGTTAGGGTTTTGTAATTCCAAAAACTAGCAAATTTCGATACCTTAACTTCTTTGTAAGACTTTATATCCCAACCTTATACAATTCCCCAACTAAAAACATTACAGACATTAAACAAAAACGCCCGTAGAATTATAATATTTTCCAACTATGCTTCTCTGTGTCATACTTATACGGATTATAAATAGACACCCAACATGTAAAATGTCTGCGTCCCCATTCTTCAACCTCAAAATCTTGTCCCTAGCAGTAGGCTGTAAGAAAATTCCGGAAATTAAAGTAATTGAGGAATTATCCTACGCTGAAATAAGAAAATTAGCATCTCACCCTGCTTCTTCCAATGCTAAAATAACAAAGAAGAAATCACTACTTACTAATAATGTAATAGTTTGTCTCACTTGTTCAGCGTCCCCGTAATGACTGAAAGCAATATTATTGGAATAATTTGTCCGTCTGTTTCCCATCTCCAAACATTTGTACTGAATCTGCAATATACGTCAATTTCTCATTAGCAACATTGACATCCTCTACTGTTCATTTGACTGTCTCGAATTGAAAAATACCAACCCAATACTAATTCTAAATTAAATTCTAAAGGCCTTAAAATCAACAGAAACTACAAAGAATACATTACTTAATAGTCAGAGATTAAAATTTTTTTAAAAATCAGAATCTAAATCAGCATTCATGACAGCGGAAAGGCTCTCTAATAATCAGGAATTTAGGAAATATAATAAGAAAGAAATGGTTCTAGACTAATTTATTTTGTCGAATTATACTATAAGAAGATATCTTCATTCTTACAACATCAGAATTTCTAAAGTTTTTTTTATAAAAATTTTTTTTTATGAAAAAAATATACATTTAAATATACATTTGTAGAAAATAAACTAGTTTTGATTTTAAGAATAAATCACTTTTATCGTTTTACTTCTTGAAATAATACAGATTTTTTGGCATAGCTTGGTCAAATATGGCCCTTGGGTTATTAAACAACTCCAACAAACAGGTATTCAACACCATTTAACAACTTCAACACTAGTTAACCTAACCATTAACTAACTAACTAACCAATCATTAGGTGATGGAAGGTACCATGTGTGATATAGAAGAGGCTATAGCGCATGTTGGATGGCAGACAATGATGCCGTAGGGACAGTTCGGGCCTGCCACTCAATCATTCGTTTTTGCCTCGAATTCACTTTGGTGTTCCAGTGTCTTCATTTTGCCGATGAGTTCCTTGCAACAATCATTGGGAAGCATTTTCAGGAAACTGTAACTCTGACAACTATATAAGATAAACCTTCTGCAACAATTACCTGCTTTGCGATGCTGGTTACGCAGTAGAAACACATGTTAAGGCTGAAGTTAACATTCACTGACAATGAAACTTGAATCACTTGCATACTTGATATAAAGGAACATATATGCTAAATTTCGAGATAAATGAATTATTTCTAGGGGTCCTTAGGTTTTTTTCCTTTTCTTCTTTTAGTTCAATAGAGATAATTTTATTTTATCAATTGAATGTAGAAATATTTTGGAATTTTATTTGCAATTATTCTTCCTTTTTTTACGATAATGTTCATATAAATTCTTAATAAACAAATTCTATGTTTTTATTATTTTTATGAAAATATGTATAAGATTGGTTATACTGTGATGTCACTAAAAGCATAGGGGATATCTTATTTATATAAAACTTATTTTTATCAAATTTAATTTATGAGCATCTTCTCTAAATTTACAAACCTTCAGTGCATAATTACTAAAAAAAAAAAATGATGCAGTTTTAAATTGTGCTAATAGAAATTACCCAGGATTAAGCTCAAAATCTTAACAAATATTAACAATTTCTAAAGAAAACTAATTCTAAAGATTTTATTTCTCCTTAGCATTTTCTTTTTTTAATAAGATTCCGCTTCAAAATAAAATATGCATGTAAAAAATAAATTATTAAAAATGTAAATTAACAAGTATTAGTAATAAGAAGTAAGTACATTTAATTACGAACTAAGTGTGAAAAGTCTATTTATACTTAATCAAAATACCATAAAATCATGCTCCGAATTAAATGGAGAAATATAATTGGAATCGTTGCAAAGAAATATGTTTCGTTTTTTTAAATATGTTCATCTTTGATTAAAAACTATTTCCTTTTCAAACACATTTCAGTCATTGTTCATCAATGATGTAAAAATTTCTTGGGAAAAACTACTATTATAAAACCATTAGAAAAGTCATAATGATCTTTCTTGTCTTTACAAATGACATAAAATGTATCTTTGCATTCATTGCAAGAAATGAATTGTCATACTAAATATTTCACGCTGATGGATATTAAAAGAAAGTCATCTATTTTGTCCGAAAGTCGTTAAATTTTATCGATCTGGTGAATAACGTCATCAAAGTACAGAATGACTTAACAAAGAATCTCTGAGCCGACATCATTTCACGAAATACGAACAAAAGAAACGACAGTGTGTACTTTTTTTTTTAACACAGGAACTGCTATACAGAAACCCAACGGAAAACTGCAATACGTAACAGCTGAAACTCGTAATAGAATAGCAGAAACAAATCTACAAGATACACAAGAGAATACAATGAATTCTTTTGTTCAATGGGGATGCATTTGGTCATTTAATTTGAGGGGAAGTTGACCGATTGTCGTCTATTGTTCAAAGGCACGCGTTCATGGGGTATCAACCACAAAAGGAGAGTAAATAATCGTACAAGCAATATACAATTACCATTTTTTTACTAAAGTAGACGCTTGCCATTGTAAGTAAAGCATTATTATACAAATTACTTGTAAACTATGTAATTCATGTTTTTAACATCGTTACAGATTTCAATAATATTCGCCTTATTTAACAAATTTCGGTAGATTAATCGAATGTGTATTGAAACTTTAACTTCCGGGGTTTCATTGTTGATCATTTTGAAAGTTTTATGTAGAAAATGTATAGTCATTTTGCAATCTGTGCATCAAATAATGCATACGCTAGACCCTTTGTCGACATTACCGCATTTTAAACTATCGTATTTTGACCTTTTTATACAAGGACTTTTTTATTCGATAAATTATTCCTCTATTCAAATAGATTTTCAATGTCTTATTTATTTAAGCAATGGTTAAATACTAATATTTATCTTTTATAATAACTTTCTTTTAGTTCTGGAAGAATATATATAAGTAATTTTTATTTTCTAAAAAATTGAAGAATGTTTATTAAAACTTCATTTCCTCAACGACAAAATTGATAAGGCAATAGCATCATAGCAATAATTCAATGAGTTATTTTTCATTTATTTTTTACTAGGATGCTATTGACTTATCAATTTTTGTCATTTTTTCTGTTGATTATAATAGGTTGTTAAATGCTTATAGATATAGGTTACAAACCTTCTAGTAAAGTTTGTGAATTAATACTCATATATATGCCTTCCGACTTATAAAAACACATTTAAAACCCTCTACTAAATTGTACCATAAATTAAAAAAAACTTCTGTATTGTCCTTATAAAATCTGGTAAAGAATATAAACATTTTATAAATATAAATAAAATAAGAACATTTTGATGTACTTAATTATTTTTTCATTGAAATTTATTGAGATTTATGAAATTTATTTAACGCAAAAATTATCATATTTTAAATATTATTATAATTCACAAGTTTATAACTTTACATTGAAGAAATCCATAAGCTTTCAAGTTTCGTGAATAGGTCGAAAATCCTATTCAGTTTATTGCAGCAAAGATTTGCGCCGTCTAGACTTTTATATTGATGTTCTACCCTTTCGAAGCTGACTGTGAAATCAATAAACAAGATGAACGGAAAATCGACTACAACACAGAACTTTTATCAATCTAATAGCTTAGAAAGCGATCTTCCCAGAAAGCATTTGAGGATGGGCGAGTAGAAATTAAGCCATAAAACGTGGACAGCAAATCACTTTTTAACATGCTTCTCTGTGGTTTAATATTATCTGTCAATCAACAAAGGATATTGCACTTTTAATATTCAGTGAGAATTAAAACATGCTCTTTTAATAATTTAATGTGACAGTTCAGTAAAAAGAGTTTTTGATACACAGATTTTTTTTTTTTATTATCTGAATAAAATAGTTAAAGAAAATTAAATGAAAAAAATAATGTATTGTCATATGCTTTAAACTTTTTTTCTTTTTTATATTTGCTTTAAATTTTATTTCTCCAAATCTGAAATTCATTAATATTTTGAAGGCTTATCCAATTTCTGAATATTATTCGTCTTATATTCAATCGTATTGAAAAACAGGCAAATATATTTTTTTAAATTTGCTTTTAATATTTAGTCACTTAATTGATGATGTTGTTTCCATTTATATTTTAGCAGTTTGTTGAATAAATTAAAAAGCTTAGAATTCATGAATACAATGTGCAATATTAATTCCATTTTTAAAAATATAATAAGTAACATTTGATGGAAAATATAACAATAATTAAATGGTTAATTAAATATTTTTATTATTCTATATTCCTTTTGAATTTTGCAAATGCATACTTTCTTCATAATATTCTTTTAAAAGTCATGGTTTCATAGAAATTACTTCCTTTTTGAGATTTTGCAACTGTACAAATTTCTACAATAAGGATTCAAACATACACAAATTATTTAACAATAAATATGAAATTTATAGAAACCTTCATGAATATAAAATTATTTAGAACACCCTTTATTACATAAAATGTTTACAGCCATTACTAAATTTATCATTGCACTTTTCTACGAATAGCTTTGTTATAAAACAAAATTCTGAATAAAGGAAATTGAGTTGCCATAGAAATGAAAAACGCGAAAGTAAATACACATATGTTTATGTGTTTTAAGTTTGGACAAAAATTTAAATGGAACCTCACAATCTGATAGAGTAAATGGAGAATATTAATTTCAGTATTATCTTTTAAACCTTTAAAGGTATCATGGGTGAAAAAGCACACAATGGAAATTGTTTTTCTATTACTATTAAAAACAGAATTCTAGTAACTTATCTTGTAATTTTTATGGTGTCAGTAAGGATACCGTTATCATAAAAAAAAGTTCACTTTTATATGTACTCATTAGCTGCAAAAAAAAAAAAAAAAAAAGCACTGATGTGGGGTGACATTTCAACCATGATGCAATAAGTGTATTTTTTTAAAAATTACTTCATGAAGATTTAATTTGCTGTTAAGTACCGTAGTTATAACTTTTATATAAATTTAATAATTTTTATATAAAATAAAACAATTATAAGTTGACAGGTAAGAAAATAATTATTTTAGAAGTGTTTTTATTCATTTTATTTTATTGCCATGAAGATAATTTTATAATATGGCAATCCCAAAAGAGATGAAATGGAAAACGCCATGCTAGAAACAGATGATTTTAGCGATTATGGGGACAATATAAGCGATATTGAAGAAGACAATGCAGAAGACGTTGATGTGGAGAAGGGTTATGTAGACTTAATTGATAATGACATGGGAGAAATCGATGAAGAAAGGCCTATCATCCTCTAGTTATCATAAAAGAGTTCGTGTAATAATTTCCAGTTCAGATGAGGATGAGCTTCGTTAACATATCCCAATTTCTTGAAAGAAAGCTAAACTAAATAATGATATGTGGTTTAATGAACAGCCTAGTACCGCTCTCTCACAAATACCAAATTTACCACATAATCTGAGGAAAATAATATTAGAAATATTTGACGAAAAGGTTGAGGAGACAGCGCCAATACCACAATCCACATCTAAGCAAAAGACGTTGCATATGAACAATTGAAGAAGATAGAAAATATACTGTGAGATGTACAATATATATCAACTTCATTTGTAAAAAGCACCCCAATATTATTTGCAATAACTGTAAAAAATAAATTTTTAATTTTCATGAAATACGTAATTCTTATAATATATCTAATCTTATTTACCTGCCTTTATTAAAATTTATGAAACAAAATTCAGTTGTTGGGGTGAATTATATCCATGATATCGTTGACGTGTTTTTTGGATGGTACATTTTAAAAAGGTTAAAATAGAGCTCACTTGATTGAGTTTAAATATAAAAGTAATCCAATGCAGCTTATGCAATTTTTCTATAAGTTGAAAAGTTTAAGGAATAAATAAACCACGGAACAAAAACACTGTTGGAATCTTGCTTAAAAAAGAAGTGTGTCGAACATGCTTAAAAGTTACACTATTTTTGTTCTCTTTTAAAACCAATGCAAATATCTACATCTATGTATACATATGCTAACATTCTCAGAAATGCTGACTTACATCACTATTACTTTTAGAAAAAACTTTGTCAGCAGTTGACGATTTTCTCCAAAGTGTTTATTTAGTGCCTGCAAGGAATAAGAAAATCCCCCTCGAGTAAAAGTGCTGCGAACACATGACATCCAATCCCTTTCGATCTTAAAAGTAGCAAGCCAAACATCAACAGAGATCTCCCCATATCTAATCTTAGCCGAGGTGCCAATTGTTGTTGCATCGACAAGTGGGGAGAGGTTGCGCGCGCACCATCACCCCATCACAAAATCCGTAACCCACTTAGTAGCGTCGACAGTCAACTGACCTTGCAGGAAAAATAATTGCCAGTATCATTCACCCCAAACCCCGGCCGGGCTCACCGCCAGCACTCGCGCTCGTCTAGACAATATTAGATGCAGCAGACAACCCCAGCGGTGTAGGGTCAGTCGGAACCCCAAGAAAGCCAACGTCCAATTGCTATATTAACATCTATGGTGACTTTTGTTCATTGGTAGTCTATAAAAAACATTTTGAAACATATTTAAACCGAGGGGAAAAAATTATATTCATACAAGTTATGTTTTCATACATGTTATGTTCATACAAGTTATGTTCATACAAGTTATGTTCATACAAGTTATGTACATACAAGTTATGTTCATACAAGTTATGTTCATACATTTTGTGCATGTCATAATTTCATTTTACTTATATTCAATATCAATGCACCAAAGATGCAAATATGAGAACATGTTTTAAATGGAAGTGTATATATGGACCTATAAACATTTACTCGTAGAAACAGATCCGTTAAAAAACCTTCAAATTAACTCAAAAATTGCTTCTTGAGAGATTGCCAATGCTATCCAATTTCCTCTGCAAATAAGAATGGAGAATCATTTCTGTTCTTATTCGAAAAAGAACACCATAAATATTTAACAAACTCTGCTCGTGGTCAAATCATAACGTGTAGTTGGCTAGCGTTCCAGTGGGCAAAGATTCAAATCTGCTGTCGCCATGTGCTACAATCATTGTGTTCAAAAACGAGAAGATGCGATTTCAATCGTGACAGCGTATTCAATGATCTTCCATTGACAGTCGGTAGCCTGGTGGGAGTCTTTCATGTTTCTTCCATGCAATTCTCAAATAGGAAGCAGCTAGTATTGAAGATCTTCCAAGAAGGCAATCATCCCAGTGACCATACACTGTATATACTAGTTGGAGTACGAGTACCTTTGTGTACAAAAGCAGCAAATATATTTTATTTGAAATCATATCTAAGATTCTCTCAAATATTTATTTAGGAAATATATTAAACAGCAGTTCTGCAAAATAAAAAATATAAAAAAAGAATATATATTGAACCCAATGGCTCGAGTAAAATAATGCGGCCTGATGGCCAATTGACTAGCGCTCTGATCGTATCTACCACAGGCTTCAGGTTCGAATTTTGGCGGTATCATGGAAGTTTGTTAGTGGTTTGGAATCCACGTTAAACTGCAGGTCCCGGTCTAATTAGCCTAATGTGTGCAAAAAGTAGTGTGACAAACAAAACCAAGTAAAATAATAAAAGTTTTCAAAAATGAAGATTTTGAAAAATACCGGTATTGAATATACACTTAAATCTCTTATTAATCAATTTTTTTATGTGAATTTAGAATTATGTGAATTATTAAATCAAAAATAATTTTTTACTTGATTTTTATTTAGTTTTACTAAGCCAATTCGAAGTCTAAGTTAGAAAACAATCTGTAAATAGGTTCTGAGAATTTTGTAGAAATAATAAATTGTATGTTGTATGTAATTTTAATTGCAATAGCCCAAAGATTTTAATCTAGCCAAATTATGGGGAATCTTTTTTACGCATAATTTTAAGGAACATATCTGGTGCTTAAAAATGTTCAATAAATTGTAAAAACATAAATACGAATGAAATTCAAGGATTATTAAAAGCTCAAGAGCAACAATTAAATAATAGTTTACTCTGGATATGAAAACTAAAAGAAAGGAACAGAGTGCATGAGGTGGCAGACGGCCCGTGCGTATCTTAAAGAAAACAATCTTTCAACTCTCAGGCGCTAGGATAAATGACTGTCACGAACCCAGACACTTCACTAAACAAACCTTAAGTTTTCGTGAAGGTGAACTTAACCCAACAAGAAAATTTTGTTTTTCTTGGCCTTTATTCTGCTATTAAATATAAGATTATTTATAGGGTCGCTGAGATCAAGCAAAAAAATCTTGATAAATAGAACTCTAGAAAAGTTTTCAAAGTGAAACAAATGTTTCCTTTTGTCGGTGCGTATTTTTTTTTTTTTTGTTCTGTAAACATAAAGTTGGAAGTAACTTAACTCTAAAACTCTATTTTTTTAATTCCTGTAAAGAAAGAAAAATGGAGAGATAAATAAGAAAAGTTCCGCGAAAAAGCTCAAGTCGAGCGAACCCAATAACCTTTTAAGGCGCTCAGTCTTTTCAATATTTATTTTTCTGAGCAGTATTTGTAGTGGCTTTTTACTACTATACAATATGAATAGAAATTTTAATTTTAGATGGAAACGCTGTATATTTATTAATAAAGTCTTTAAAAATTTCACCCAAGTTCATGTTCACACTTACCTTTATAAAAAATGTATAAATAAAGTTTTTCATTTTTGTTTTGTCTATCACATATATCTATCTATCACATATATCTATCATATATCTATCTAAACAATTTCCTAAGTTAATTAAGGTTAATTTTTAAAGTGATATGGATCAAGCACTATAATGGAATAAGTATATTGTCTATTAAATAGTACATTGAAGAATGAATAACTGGTATAATTTTTTTTTTCAAGTCTCTTTCCTCAGAAATATGGCCTGCAAGAAAATTAGAGTAAATAATTTTTGCAGAAAATTTTCAAGAAAACTTTCGCCATTATACATTATACTGAAAATTATTATTGAACCATTCAGTTCGTAGTGTTTAAATTATGTCTAAAATCAATCACTAAGTTTTTGTGAATTAAATAATGAAATGTTGCAGATTATTTTATACATATTTTGCCAGAGATTATTTGTTTATCTTATTGAATGAAGTGAAGATGAATTTCAAACTTTGTTTCTTTTAGTTTATTACTATTTTATATTTATAATGAATGAAATTAACCTTATCAATTAATAAAGGGAATGTTTATTTTAGAAAAATTATTATGTAGATTCATCAAATAATTGGTTCTTCATTTTGAATAACTTTACATAATTAAATTTCGCATTTCTTTATTTATAGTTGAATACTGAAAGAGTTTCTCTCAGCTAAGCATAATATTGTTCGTAATAGAAATTGCATTACGTTTAGAACTTTTAAAGATGAGTTAAGCATTCTGTTAATTAAATAGTGCCAGCAATAAGTGATTTAATGTCAGTCAATTTTTTTTTTATAATTTTGTTGAATAAAATAATAAAATTAGGAAATCTGTACAGTGAATAAAAAATAACGAATATAGATTAAAATATAAGTTTAAAAAAAGCAGTAGAAATTGGTCAGGTCCTGGGTTATTTAATAAATTCAATCAAAAGAAATAATGTTTGGTCTGCAGCAATTTTGCTGATTCAATGTTTCGCATAATTTTTACTTTTATATTAATTTATTATATTATTTTTTTTTTTAATTTTCGAAGTCCTGAGAAAATAATACTAGTATATATACTTATAAAATACAGTCTTGCAATTTTTAATCTCAATCACTAGTGGAGTGATTTATTTTCATGATTTTGACAATCATTTGAAGTCGTTAAAATATATATACACGACTATAAGCAACGATGGAGATATATTTCCCTAATTTCTTGTAAAAAATAATCATTCATTATATAGAATAACAAAAGTTACAACATTTTGGATTTAGTATACATTTCATCAACTTTTCTGTAATTTTTGTTAGCATTTCAATACTTAGTCATAACTTAACTATTACATTGCTGATGAGTATTTTTATTTCCTTAAATCTGTTTTTGTTTATTTATTTTAAATCTGATATCGTTTTTGTCCTCAAATTTAATTTGGAAAATGCACAACACACTTTTATGCAATAATAATTAATCTTGTATAAGTTAAATACTGATTGTTAGCACCTAAGAGTCGTTTTCTCTTTAAAAGTGTTGTGTCACTAAATTGTGAACACTAAAATCAACTTGTAATGAGCTATACCCTACAAAAATAATTTTTTTGAATTCTCAATGAAAGGCAAAAAGTTGAAATGTCTTTTCCTCAAATATTAAATGAAAGGTCTTTTCCTCAAATATTCATCTGCCTTACTTCCCAGATTTGTTAAAAGTTTTAGAAAACCAACTATCCATTTATATTAAATTATACATATAATACTTAACCTATCTAATTTTTTGGTTATTCTACATAATGACACAACTTAAAAAAAAAAAAAAAAAAAAAAAAAAAAAGCTGTAATACTGTCGTTAAAGTTAATTATTTAGATTTACTGATTCTGATGAGCAAATTAACACAAAAAAATGGTTACATGTGTTATTTACTGGCCTTTAGGTGATTACTGGAAACAATGATAATATATTCCTTTTACTATATTCCAACAAAATTAATCCACCATAATTTTTCTGTTCCATAACAAATTATACAAAGTATGAATAAAACATTGAATCAATTATTGTTTACAATCAACGCATAATAACCGTATCATATCAAGATCAGAAGTTTATCAGAATTAATTAAAAATGAAATATATTTTTAATTTTAAAAACATAAAAGATCATTCAAATGTTTAAAATAATTTTCCCATTAAAAACGCTTATTAATATCAAACTTAATTTAAAAATAACCAATTGATAAATTTACAATTGTAGCTAATAACAGTTATATTTAATAATTATTATAGCTAATAACAATTAGCATTTAAATGAATTAAAAATTAAAAATTTACAAGATTAGGATACGTATAATATTACTTAAAATGCAGGAATTAGTTCAGGAAAGGAAAGAGTATAAAGTCAGGTAAACAATGCAGGAAAATTATTACACAATAATATTTAAAATTAAGCATAACACAAAACACTTCTAGATGCAAGTGTTAGCAAATATGCAATGTTGTAGAGCAGGGGTCTCCAAACTACGGCGCGCCAGTGTCATCAATCCGGCCCACGACAGCGAATACCTTATTGTTGCTGTAATAAGTTGGATAAAAAAATACAGAATGATATTAACTCGGTTTTATTTACTTGCTAGGTAGAAGCTTAATGACAAGCATAATACGTAGAAAATTTAACTTAAGCATAACAACTAACTGGAAATTAAAGATAATGGCAGAAAAATTAAAATGGTTTTGGCCCTTGGTACTTACTGGAGTAAACAGTATGGCCCTAAGGCTGAAAAGTTTGGAGACCCCTGTTGTAGAGGATTATCACCATGAGATTAACATAAAGAATTCATCAGTACAATTGTCATTCACAGACGGATGTACGTTAAGGAAATGCATCTTGTGGATACAAATTTAAGAATCTGAATCTTTTTTTTGCCAGTTCTATGTGTAATTAACCTACAGAGATCAACTTTTTGTATGGCTATGATACATAAATAATAAATCACGAAAATATTTAAGTAATAAGAATTTTAAATTTTTCTCGAAATTGATGCTAAATATTTTTAAAACAAATACCGACATTTTAAGATCACATTTTTAATCCGATATTAATAGCAGACACTCCAGAAATGACTTACCTGATACATTTAAAGACATTATCAAATAATTCGAGATTTATACTCAATGAAAGGAAATTAAAAAGATAAATCTACTAAAAATTTAGCAAACATACTATTAATATTTAATCAAATTAACCATCTAATGTTAGAAAACATTTATATTAGAAATTTGATTAAGTCTACAATGGGTGTTTTGACCTGGAATCTTTCTGTTAAAAGTAAACAAATTTAGAGTGTTAAAATTCCCAATACTTACTCGAAAATAAAATATTCTACCTTATACTTAAAAATACTCTGTAATTGACGTATTTATTGCCGTGTTTTTATTATTATAAAGCATTTAATTTTTAAATATAAAGTTACCCTTTTAGTTTTTAGAATGAGTCATACACATAGTCATGAATAACACAAAGTTAAATCAATGCTATTGATATGTAAGCTGCCTGTTCAACTATAATTTTATTCCTATCAAATTTCAACCATTACAAATGATATGAATGAACTTCTAACATAAACGTACATTTTATATGTATTACCTCACATTTATTAGCATCGACGGTTTTTATTCCTTTTTTTACACTTCCTGTTCAGCTGTTTCCGTTCATATTACCAGAGCAATACATTTATATATTTACATCAATAAACATCATTTAAAGTACATGAAAGTTTTACTTTTATGTAGACTTTAAAAATAAAGAGCTTTTGTAAGAATATTCAAATAAAATAATCATGAGGATATTTTATAGCAAAGTTTTATCTATATTCAAGTACACTTTTATTTCACAATTTCTTAGCAGATTGTGAAAGATATAGGTTTTATACATTGTAAGAGGATTCTATCCAGAAAATTACTTTTCAATTTCATTTTACTTTAGAATTTGATTTTTGATTACTTTTGAATGATTCGTAATCGAAATTGTTTTCTTTTGAATTCTTCGCTTGTTCTTTCCTTTGTCTTACTGTATTGCTTGGAAAAATCAATTGGAGTTCTCCTCCATCAATTACACAAATTGAAAAAAAAAAATACTTGATCTTTCATTACAATAAACTGACTTAAAAATAGGAAATAAAATAATTGTATTTTTTTAATTGCGGCACATTTTTTTATTAAAAGTAAACTTAATTTATTCTGGTTTAATGATTAATGTTTATAATATCAACATTCAAAGATATTTACCAAGATCTTAAAAATTCATATCACCTTTCTATAAATATGCTATAAAAGTTTCTTTAAATTAAAAAAAGATGAGATTTATAAGATTTAAACTACTTCATATAAAGAAAATATTTAAATTATATTTGGTGAGAGATCAAGCATCATATATTTGAATAGTGCTAAATTTGGAGATGTCACTAAATTTTGTATAATATAATCTTATTTAACAAATTTTAACCAAATACTAAAAAGAATTAAATTGTATATAAATAAATTTTGACTTATATGAAGATTTCTTAGAAGAGTTCATATTGAAATGCAATAAAATATTCAATCAATATCAAAACTTTTTTTGCCAAAGTAAAAAATTATGCAAATTGGAAAAATGAAATATTTGGCCTTTCTTTACTATAAACTGCCTTAAAAATAGAAATAAAATATTTGTGTTTTTCAATTGTGATCCATTTTTTACTAAAGCTAAATTTAATTTATTCCCCAGTTTAATGTTTATAATATAAACATTCTAAGATAGTTATCAAGATCTTCATAATTAATACCATCTTCCTATAAATATACTTTAAAATTTCCTTTAAATTAAAATGAAAAACTAGATTTATAAGATTTAAATTTTTCATGTAAGAAATTTTTATTATATTTATTAAAGTTCAAGCCCTATATTTGAATAGTGCTAATTTTGGAGATGTCCCTAAATTTTATGTAACATAATTTTATTTAACTAAATATTAAAGAATTAACTTTTTTATAAATTAAATAATTTTGACTTATATGAAGGTTTTTAAAAGAGTCCATATTGAAAAGCAATAAAATATTCAATCAATATCAAAATTTTTGCCAAAGTAAATCCTCCGTAAATTATGCAAATATAAAAAAATAAAATATCTGGTCTTTCATTACTATAAATTGGCTTAAAAATAGGAAATAAAATAATTATATTTATCAATTGCGACACATTTGTTACTAAAATTAAACTTAATTTGCCAAGAAAAACCTCCGTATATTATGCAAGTTGGAAAAATAAAGTATTTGGTCTTTTATTATTATAAGAAATAAAATAATTGTATTTTCAATTGCGACACATTTTTTTACTAAAACTAAACTTAATTTATTCCTAGTTTAATGTTTATAATATCAACATTCATGTATAATTATCAAGATCTTAAAAAATTAATACCCTCTTCCTATAAATATACTTTAAAATTTTATATTCAAGCATGTGTTGAAGCATGATATATTAAAAAATCTTATTAATACTTACATTTAGGAATTTAAATCATTCGGGAAAATTACCATATAGGCAATCTCTTTTTGTCAAGTTTATACCCACGACTGTCAAAATTCTTATAATAAGGCCTTTAATCCAGACATCTTTTATAAGTTCGCCAACAAAGCAATATGAAGAATTTTATTGGTAATAGATGAAGAACGTTTACGAGTTCCAAAATTTGGACATTAAAACTATAGCTACTCGTGGTCTTCTTCTTAATAAGGGGCAATGAATTAATAATTCATCGTGGCACTTAAAAAAAGAATAAATGTCGTTACTGTATTAAAGATACGATAAAAAACAGACTCTTCTTTATTTAATTATCTTTCATAGTAGCAGTTCAAGCATTAATGTCAATTATGTTAATGATAAAAATAACTTTGTTTAGGATTCTGACAGGAATTTCTATGGTCAAGAAACCAATTATGTTACAATGGCTACTTTAGGGTTTCCGCAATCATGAAAACTGTTGGGAACAAAAATATGACAGTAAGATCTTCATATCAAAGGCCTCAGAAATATTCATAAAAGATATTCATAAAATATTCATAATTTTAAATGTGATATGTTAAATACAAATGAAAAGACTATTTATGGAAATAATTACGCAATAAGTTTTACCCATTACATAATAGAAAATTTCGAACGGAAGATTTACAAAAAAATGAAAGTGCTAAGTCGTGTTTCACAGTGATTATTGTAGATTTGTTATATTTTTATTTTAATATCAACATTTAGTGTCCTATATCAACATTTACAACAATAATATCAACATTTTGAGTGATACATAAAAAACTTATTATTCATAAAAATATAAATATGCTTGTAAATTTCTTTTCTCGTAATTAACGGTAATATTACACATATGAAATGCTTTCTCGAATTAATAGGAATATTTAAAGAATCCAATTTGATATTTAGATCAAGAAGGATTTTTCTTGTAGGAGTTCAATCGAGACAAATTTTCACATAAAAAGTCATCATAAATAAATTATCCACTTCTGAAATATATCAAACCAATAAATACTAAAAGTACAACTAACATGATGTCTAAAATATTGAAATTTTTTTTATTTTATGAAATTTTTCAATTTATCTGTATTACATTCTTGAAATATTTTTAAATATTTGTAAGACCAATATACTTATTATTATTATTATTAGCAGTAATTTAGGCATTAACATATTTTATTTAACATATTTTTGCTATTAAATATTATGCGTCAGAATAAACTTTCAGATTTTTGTACTTTTCTTCTTCTTCTTCAAAGGCGCAACTTCCCCAAGGTACGCCAAGACCGTCTGCCTACTAGCAGATTCCGAAAGAGGAGTTGTTTTTCTTTTTGCGGGATAGTGTTGTCAGCCCTACGCCTAACGCTCTACAGTCATATTAGACCGAGGACTATGGCGATTTAAAAATGCATTCCGAACCACTACAAATATCCATGGCAAATCCGGGACTCGAACCCGAAACCTATGGCACTGAGGGTCAGACACTCGGCCATCAGGCCCCTTTTTGTATTTTTAGAAAAAAAATTTTAAAAACTTTTCTTTTCAATCATCTAATATTACATATTTCATGATATTGCGCATTTAAGAAATGCATCTTATTATAGTTAAACTGCTTTTTATTTTTACACTATAATGTAATTTGTTTAATCTTAATAAGAGAGGATTAGCGTTTTGCTGACCTTTTACACAAAAGAATTCGCATAACAAAATCATTATTAATTTTTAAAATATAGTTTGCGTGAACGAATTCCAGATATCGTGATAGTTATTGTGTTATCGATTTTTTTATTTCTTCAGTCTTATAAATATAAAATATAAAACGACATATTATGTCAGTTTCCGTGTGACAGAAATCATGAATTCATAATAGCATCATGACATAGATTTCAAAAGTAGTTCGTGATCACGTTTTTGTAAAATTTCCCTAGAAATATAATGAAATAAGGGATAAGATAATCTCTATTATTTAAATAACATAATTGAAGGATAAAATAAGGATTTACATATTATATGAATAAACCTTTTTCATATTTAAAATAAACGAATAAAAAACATCGTTCTTTGCCTAATCTCTCTCTCTCTCTCTCTCCTTACTTGCTGATCTTCCTTCCTTTTAAATGTATTATCATTTTAATTTTACTTAATATATTCATCCTATATGAACACTTGAACTTCAAGGTTTCATGAAAATGCAGAATTAAAAGGTAAGATATGAAAGAGAAAAGATAAGATCATAGAAAATTGAAAATGAATTTTTCTCATAATTTCCCAAGAAAGGCAATGTCCCAAGTGGCACACAAATGTTAATTAAAAACTTATTATTGTTATTTATAGTTTGAAATTTTTCTTAGATTTCAAAATCATCATTATAAAATCGGGAGTTAAAATAAAATAATTCAAGCTATTCTTAGCTTAAAAGTATAATAATATTTAATTTTTAATTTAGGCAAGATTATTTTTGCAAAATGTTTCTCTAAATCGTTTTCTTCCATTTGTTCTTTGAAATGAAAATTTAATTTATATGAGCTTTATATGTATATAACAAATGATAATGATATACGATTATGTTTCCCATTAAATAATAAATGCAATATATGTTATATAATATAATATATGTTATTAATAAATGCAATATATATATATATATATTAGTGTTATAGTGAACTAAAATGATTTGACTTATTATTAAAATAAAATATGATTTAAAATAGTAACAAAATTGTTTACCCAACATATTCCCAATTATCTTATATACTCGTCGTGATTTCATTTTGCAGTCTACTACAGAGTGCTATATTCGTCTATCTATGTACCAGAACTTCCATGACTTGAATCAGGATGAATAGATTAGTTTAAGAGTCTATCAATCCAAGAACAAAATCATCTGCAAACTCTGTACATCTGTTCATATACAGAAAAAACTAGAATATTTTCTAGAACTAGAACACAAAACTATAATATTTTTTCACTTTTAGTTGAATATTTTCAAAATTGAAATAAGGTATGTACAAGTGAGAAATGAAATAAGGTATGAAAATAAGTTGATATAATATAAAACGATCTCACAAGACAGTTATTATGGTACTCATAATAATGAGTTAAATTCATCATCACCGGAAGATCTAAAGCAAAAGCTTAAAATATTGAACAAAACATTAGTAATAAGAATAATGGTCCCCTCTCCCAATTATATTACTCTCACAACGTTAATACGTACTGGAAATCGGGCAGTTTATGAGTCCTTATGGCAGTTGGTCTCATTATGCATGAAACGCTTTTTCAGGCCCTCGATAGTTTTGTCAGGAGGGAGACGAGTTACACTTGTTCTCTCTAAAGTATCCCAGATATGCTCTAGTGTTTAGGTCTAGACATCTGGTTGAACTATCCATTCGGCGCATGTCCCCATTTTTCAGAAATTCTTCGACCAGATCAGCCCTTATGTTGCCATTCATTAAAATAAAACGAGGAACAACTTTACCTCTGAAAAGGTGAACATAATGCTAAACTTTTTCGTCCCTGTAGTTTACAGCAGTCACAGAGACTCTGTTAAATACATTGAGGTATGCATGTGTGCCCATCCAGTATGATTCCTGCCCATATCATTAAACTTACACTTCCATAGAGGTTGGAATGCAGGTAGTGAGTCTTTGTTTTTCTCCAGATGAATGTATGTCGAGAATCAGTTATAAGCCTGAACAGTAAATAGAACAGTTCCTCAGTAATCTCTAGTCAAAAGTCGATGTTTCTGCACCATGCTACACGAGCTCTCTTATAAATAGAAGTGAACGGAACGTCAACAGCAAGTTTTCTTGCAAGTAGATTTCTGTCATGTAGCCTTTAGTAGTAATTCTTGAAACTCAGGTTTCTATGATTTTATAAGGCCATGAGAGAGCTAAGAACTTGTTGAAGTTCTTAGCCCGCTTATTATATCAAGCATCGCTGTACTGGACAACTATCTGTCCACATTGCACATTTTTGCTCTTCAATAACCTTGGCTAGGTTCCATTTCAACAGAACCAGAATCTTTAAATTGTTTCTATAAGTTGAAACGACTCTGGGTGTTATATTTAAGTCTCCAGCAAACTGCCCTTGATACTACCCTGCTCTCAATCTCCCCAAGATTATCCTCATTCCATCATACAAACATTGGTAGTTATTTATTTTAACTGCTTGCTTTTTAATTTCATCGACTACTGCAAAAAATAAAACTCATAATATTTGGTGAAGTACGAGTGAACAAAGTGCGGAAATTGACAGGTTGTAAAAACCTAATAAAACTTATAAATAAATAAATAGTAAAATTTGTTCCTCTACATGCACCGCCCACACGCATGTATACTCTTACGCATTTGCCAATAGATATTCGTTTTGAAAATTAGTTTTGCCGTTCAAATTTTTCGAGAAAATTGGCAAAATATGCAAATTCTCATAATTTTTAACACCAATGCAGATAGAATATAAATTCTCATCGAATTTAAAAATTGATAATCAAAAATGTGTAGTAAATATTCAAAATATGTAAAAGTATATAGTTTAATTTAAGGCTTTTTACCCTTATTTAACTTTTGAAAAACTTTGATTTTTAATTGCAAACTGATATTTTAAATGCCGGACAATTTGACCAGAAGTCATTCGCAACGATAACGGAAGATAAAAAAATTTAATTCAGTGCTTTGCTACTGAGACAGATTTAAAAAGTAACTAAGTAATTGATAGGGTTAAAGTTTTTAATTGAGCCCGTGTATTACAATAAATCATTTGTTATAATATAATTTATAGTACCTGTTAAGTTGTATAAAACCTAAAATATTTAAGATTAACAATGGTAAAACATCATCAAATTCCTACTGATTCCTACTACTTTTCTTGCTTCCTGACGATTTAGTGAGTTCGTTTTGATAATAATATACGTAACTACATATAAACATTTTGTTATGAAATTTTGTAACAGAATATGCTTAACTAAGGTTATAAAAAAATACTTACTGTTCATCTGTTGTCTTTTAATACTAGCATGAATTTACAAAGCATTGAAATAATTTTTTTAAGTCAAAAGTTTGGCCACTTTTAAAATAAGTAATCTCGGTTCTTCATTCATCTAAGATAATTCTAGATTTGGCATAGTCCCCAGACGTCCATAGGGCATAGTCCTTCTCGGATGTCATATTAATCTTTCACGGATATCATATAAAAACCAGATTTACCAAGCGGGTTAAATCATTCATTACTGTTTTTATAGTAATTAAATATTTAAAAAATGATGGTAAATTAAATGTAAAATAAGTGTTTCAAATGCTCAGAGGATAAAAAATCAGCCATTTTCTGTAAGTCATGCGCCGGAAGAAACATACGAAACTATACAAATGAAACGGTACATATAAATAAATATTCGTTTAACAATAAAGTAATTTTTAAATTTATTTCCTTCATAACGGTATAATTTTTCACCTTTGTCAACTTATTTTATCTCTAGAATTTTAACAGCAGTTGGAATATTTTTCTCTAACATTTAAATAGCATCAACGAGCATGCATCTCAAATGACCTAGTCAAGTCAAGTAAAGTTAAATTTGTTCTAGAAAAGTTAGAGAAAATTTGTTAAAAAATACAAAAGCACGTGGAAACTTTTAAAAAAAAGAAGTGTAAGTGTAAGAAGTGTAAAATGCTATAAAAATAAACCTCCCATTGTCCTACTTCCGGCTGAAATTACTCAGTGTAAGCGGTTTACATCATCCTTATCACAAATAGTGAAATAGAAATCGTAATTTCTCCACAATTGTATTTTGTAAAGCATGACATTTCCGAGTATACTTGAAGGATTAGATCAATTATCACTAACCTATGATCAATAAATCCTCGTAAAAAATAAAATGATGACATTTTTACTTTTTATGGAAACCGAAATGATAAAATGCTACTAATAATTAACAAAAAGATTACTAATTTTAAGCTACAAATATGGCACTTCAATTTTAAAGCTTTCAGTAGTAATTCTTAGTTCCTTGTAATAATAGAAGATGCACATTTATATTGTAACTTTTTTTTATTTGGGGGACAGAAATGTAATAGTATTTTGGATATCTGAATCTGAAGGAGCTTAGTTCGAAACACGATAAGTGAAGCCAAAACCTATAGCTTAAAATAAAAAAATTAATTAATAAAGATGAAAGCATTTTAAACATAAAAAAATAATAAAGCAATGCATTTTATTAACATTGAAAAAACTTTCGAAATTGTAAAATGTCTATAAAATAAAAGAAAAATATATATAATTCCCAGAATATTAATAAATTACAGAATTTTTATTCGCAGGTAAATAACCTTAAAATCCTATGAAGAAAAAAAAGAAAAATATTCTAGTTCTTCAGAGAATGTAAAACATTAACTATTTTATCCAAAAGCACATAATCCTATATTCAGTCGAAATCTTACATTGAGAAGTAGCCCTCGTTCACTGAATCTATTATGAATGTGCGTTCCAGTAGCGAATGTTCTCAACACAAATGTACTTGGAGCTTAGTTCAAAACACGACAAGTGCAGCCAAAACCATCTATGTCTGGGATAAGCACAACAAAATACCAGGCCGAATAGAAAGAATTTGTTAGGGTTGGAACTCCACCACTCAGATGTTTGGAGAATGTTCAATCGAAATATCGCATTGCTGTGTAACCATTGTTTCCTGGATCTATTAATGCCTTTTCAAAAGCGAATGTACAGTAGCTAAAGTGTGAGCAATTTAAGAATAACTTTTTTTTTTTAATTTTAATGCATAAAGATTTTTACTTCACTGACCCCACCAAAAACAATTCTTTAAATATTATTTTAAAAAATTTCTTATTAAATTTTTTTTACAATAGGCTCAAAAATGCAATTTATTAAAAATTATCAATCTCAATTATCTTTGTCAATTTAATAATCAATCTCAATTATCTTTGTCAATTTAATAATCAATTTCAATTATCTTTGTCAATTTAATAATTTTTTTTTAAACATTTATTATTTACTCATAAATATAATTTATTGAAGATCATCTGCATAGAAATAACTTTATTAACATTCCTTTTCTAAATAGAAAATCGAAATATGCCTTTTTCAAATGCAATCTATTATTTTTAGCCTTGTTTTAGAGTAATAATATATTTCTCTTTGTTCATTACATAAGTATTTCATTTTTAGTTGCATGATTTGCATCCCCAGAAATCTATAACAGAATTCAAATGAGTAAAAGAAATGCCATCGACAAAATATAGATGGCATTTTCTACTCTATTACTGCTACTTTTGGATGTCCCTGTGACCTAATTCACTGAATAATCTAATTTGTTAATGGATGTTTCTAGGCAACGAAGAGACTTATCTAAGAAAGATTAAAAAAGAAATTCGAAATTTGGCATCATTTATGATGGATCTTTGTAATTTAATCTACTGCTAACCTCAGCTAACTTTCAGTTCCTGAGAATATTTCGAATATTTTTCGTGGAACAAGGTGAATTATGGGCATTAGTTTTTCATATTCTAAAAATATAAATCAACAGACGACTTGGCATGAATTTGTGCTCCATACTGTGGTTAAAAAAATTGTTTTTATGGATAATGAATTAAGACTAATCGATATTTAATCTATTTTAGAAATAAGCATGACATTTTATAAATAAGTATGACGTTTTGAGATAATAATAATGATATAATCACTCTACATCTCTGGAATTTGTGAGATAATACATTCTGATTATCTGTAAAAGAATAATTTTCATTTATTGGATGCTTTTTATAAATAAACAAAATGCACTTACAAAATTGATTAACACTTAATAAACAATTTTTTTATAAAATATTGATTAAATATTCTTTTTATTATAGTTGATATATTTTTCTTCAAATTAAATCTTGTTATATTTGATATTATTCTTTGTTGACAATGATTTCGTTTTAATTTCCTAGTATGTTTTTATACATCATTATATTTTATATTTCTAAATCATAACCAAAAAACTTTTACTTTTATATTTCTAAATCAGTAATCAGTGCTAATTGAGTAATAGAGGAGCAACCCTTGCTTATTGCATAAAGATTAACTGTCTCTGTATTGCTATATCGCCAGCTGCATTAGAACAACAACAATATTTCTCAATCATCACCTTAAAAATTTCAGTCCTTACATGAATCTATGAAAGCCATGGTTTTTCCCTAATATTAAATCCATGTAGACAAGTTCGTTCATATGTACACCAAGATGACAAGTTTTAATCAGATTAACAGCAGGTTAGAATATTTGCTAGATTAAAACAAGTGTTCCAGCATTGAAAGTAACCCAAAAATTAATGAAAATCTATAATTATTTCGACATACCATTTTATTTCATCTTCTTTTCCAATTTATCTGATTTCATCTTTTTTTTTTTCATATGTAAATATCTTTCGATTCAACAAGTAAAGGATTAAATTTTAGCAGCAAATATGTTAAGGTGGCATAAGCTTGCAAACACTTCTAGGCTCATATACTCACTCTAACTTGGCCGCAGGCCACACTTACACAAAGCTAGTTAAAAATAAATGCATCGTATATTAATTTTCATATATATATAAAGAAAAATAAATAATACAATATGATAAAAAGTAAATAAATAATTTTATGTGTGATTTTACATTAAACTGAAAAAATATTTGAAACTGATTAAACTGAAATTATTACTGAAAATATTTGTTTACAAATATATATTGAAGTAACATAAACTTGCACATTTTAATGCATTAACTAAGAACAATTATAGATATTTTTGTTGGGCTCTATTTTAAAATGAAATATATTTTCTGGCAATCTCGTAACGTTTGTTTACGGTTAATGTTTTGATAGATCTAGTTAGATACGGTTAACGGTTTGTTTAGATTCTTATGCTAGGTAAGAAATAAATAATTAAGATATAGGGACCTTGCATCCAGTTTAGAGTATTATTCACAAAATTTTAGAGATTTATTCATAAAATTTCTTATCTACCTGTTTGCAATAAATTAGAAAAATTTTCTACGATGTAAAAATTAAAATTAATCGAGAGATTCAATTAAAAATCACAAAAAGCATCAATTTTTCAATAATTTTTAAAGTATTCAAACTGCTTTTGAACATTAATTAAAAATATGTTACGTATTTCTGTTTAAAAAGAATTCCATTGACTGAACTCATATACTATAAAAATTTATTAGAATTCATTAAATTATTTATATTTTCTTAGAACGCAAAAATTCTTTAGGGAAAAATACTTACATCTGCTTGTACTGATACATGTATCGTTATCTGATGTACGATTTTAAATTATTTCCAGTAATTGAAAATCGTACATCTGCCATTAACAATTTACTCTTGTCTTTCTTTTGCAGATCATAACTAAATGTTAAGTACATTTCAATATTCTACAAAAATATACCATATTTTTCCAAGGAAATTTCTATTTTGAAAATGCAGTCTCTGCATTTAAATTATATATATTTGCAATGCATTCTACATTTTCTCCGTGAAAGAGTTGGTTGGAATCTACCTCCTCTTATCCATTAATATAATCACTCTGTACATATTTTATGACAACTGCAGCAGATGAACGAAAATGCATCCCTTGACTTTTCTTTCATATCATAAGAAGACATTTATTTGCAATGGAAAAAAGAGCCTTTTATGGTAATGGAGAGAGAATTTTTTTCATGGGCGGTTCAATCAGACATAGAGCCCCGTTTATTTATATATTTCATTTTGACGTGGAGTCTTTATGAGTAACCTTAAATGAGAGAGCTAAATATAAATGGCAGGCTAACATGGAAAGGTTAACAGGTTATTGATTGGTGTTTCGATACCAGACTGATTATTTTAAGATTGACCCATTATCTTCATTTTTTGTTTGCTATTGTAGGCTTATTTGGAAATTAAAAATTACTTTTATCGTGTTTTACTTCACTAATTTTTACATATATTTTTGATTTATTTAAAAAAATTGGTTTACTTATTTAAATATTTTTCAAAGTATCAAAAATTTTAGAGTTTTAAGGATTTCAAGGGGACTACTGTTTCACGATTTTGCCTTGAAAAATAATTTAAAATTCCTTTTAAAATTATTTTTCTAAATATACATTTATCATTATAATATACTTAATATATAATTATAATATATTAGTATTTTAATATGCTATATAATAATATATTAATAGTTATAATTATATAATACATATTTATAATTATATAATACATATATAAAATTATAATATATTAATAGTTATAATTATATAATACATATATAATTATAATATATTAATAGTTATAATTATATAATACATATATAATATAATATATTAATAGTTATAATTATATAATACATATATAAAATTTATAATAATTATATTAATAGTTATAATTATATAATACATATATAATTAAAATACACTCATGTCCATAAATTAAGGATAATGAAGTTCAGGCAAAGAAAAGAGACAGAAGCAAAACAAATTTGACTTATTTGTAAAGTCTATTTATTAAGAAAAGGTAAAGAGCAATAAAGATGTTATGTGTTTGACATAATTAATGAAAATTGCGATTTTTACTCCCTAGAGCAAATTTCAAAAAGAACCTATTTACAAAAAACAGTATAACATGATTAGCATGATGGTTAATATGGAGTATGTCTCCCGGACGATGCAATACAGGCCTTAAAACGCCTAGGCATGCTGAGTATCAAATTATCAATCTGATCTTGAAGAATATTACACCACTCATCAAGCAATGCCCTCCGAAATTCCGGTTGACAGGTGGGAGGGTTGACGGGCAGCAATTCGTCGGCCAAGCATAGCCCCACACATGCTCTATTTGGATTCAAGTCCGGTGAGTATGCTGGCCAATCCATACGGGTGATATCCTCCAATTGAAGGCATTCGTCTACAATGTTTGCACGGTGAGGACGGGCGTTGTCATCCATAAACAGAAATTCAGCACCCATGACGCCCCGAAACAAACGTACATGTTGTTCCAGAATGACATCCCGATAGATGTGGCCTGTCATCGTTACACTCTGAACATGCAGGTCAGTTCTGGAACCAAGAATAATTCCTCCCCAAACGAGCCATCCTGCACCACCGTAACGGTGTCGTTCAATGGTGTTCTCTTGGTGGTAACGGGTACCTGGCGCTCTCCATATGAAAATCCGGCGAGAATCAGACTACAAACTAAACCTGGACTCGTCGGAAAACATCACACCAGACCACTATTGCGGTGTCCACAATGCATGCTCTCTACTCCAGGTTAATCGCAGGCGACAGTGAGTTGTGATAAGTGGAACACATCTGACAGGCCTACGAGCATATAGACCAATGTGCCTAAGCGTCTGTACACGGTGTGCCTGTACAGAGTGTCATCTCCAGGCTTTGGCAACGATTCCAAGATGATGGTAATGTGAGTAGATGTTACAGCACAGGTAGCTGTATCATCTGTCGTACCGGTAGCTGAAGAGAGCTGTCGAGACAGGTCTGATGCTGTGCTCCGTCTGTTTCTTTTGGCAGTAACTGCTAAATACCGGTCCTCATTTGTCGTTGTAACTCGGGGGCGACCTGTGCTGTAACATCTACTCACATTACCATCATCTTGGAATCGTTGCCAAAGCCTGAAGATGACACTCTGGGCGATTCCAAGTTCCTCGGATACTTCCAGCTGGGTACGTCCACATTCCAGTCGTCCGATAATTCTACCACGTAAAAAATCATCCAAAGGCTTCCTTTGTGCCATAACTATGCGGTTATTGCACTGAAAGGCTTTAAAGCGCTTGTGAACAATTTTACTTCTTTGCCACCATTCATATATACCCCTCTCTTACACTCGTCATTGTGACGTACTATTCGCGCCATCTGGTGGTTTCCTGTAATTTGCATATTCTTCTTCAAGATGTGTGTGATAATTCTACAGGTGAAATTTTTATTTTAGAGTTCAATTTTTGTGTGATTCTGAATCATCCTTAATTTATGGACATGAGTGTATATTAATAATTATAATTATAATAATATAATTATAATTATATTAATTATATATATAAGGATAAAAATATATTAAGCATATTAAAATAATTAATATTGATAAACGTATAAATAATAATATATTTTTATCATTTTTTGTTGTGAACTAAATATTTCATTACATAAATTTCTCAGTATAATTTAACCTGAAAAGTATTTAAAGGACATTATTCACTATGCTCTAAAAGACAATTTTTATGAAATTAATTTTTTAATAATGAAATTTATCAATTAAATTTTAAAAAAAATGCGTCTCTTTTTTTGTTTATCTTTACTCTTTTATTTGACAACCAAAATAGAACTGAAGTGATTTTATTTCAAATTTTTTTTTTTTTTTTCTATTCATTCTCAATACACATTTCAATTTAACATATTTCCTTTTATTTGTATCCAGTTTAATTCAACCTCTAAGTAATGAATTTTCTGTACGACAAAAAGTTATAAATGGAAATGTTATTAAACTATAATGAAAAAAATAATAATAAAAAAACACACACAAAATGTAACTTTCTACTGTGGGTATGAAAATATTTTAAAAAAAATGAGAAGTCGGGGGAGGGGGGGTATTGAATAAAACATAAGCCTAATCATTGAGGGTATTAATGTTATCAACATTGGTTTGGTTCTTCCAATTGACAAGTTGCAAGAAGAAGATATAAGTCTTTGCGAAAGAAGCCTTTTGTAGAAAACGTATAGAAATCAACCAAAACAAAATTGCAATTTTGGTAGCAAGAAAAATGCAAATGTGATTGCAATATATGAATATGAAATGATGAATTTTAGGGTATAAAAAATTTAATGACATTTTCTATACAGTCCATATAATTTTTACTGCTTTTTAAAAATGGGAACCAAGGAAAGAGTATGGTATTTCGAAATGCAAAATAAATGGAATTGAAATATTGGATAAAAATTGAAAGGATTTAGAGAGATTATAAACTCTACATAATCGTCTAAGACGCATTACTCTACAGAATCGTAAAAGGGATATATCGACAGATAGCCAATCAATACTTTTCAGAGTTTTGTGCCTTTGAAACATTCGTGAAGTGATATTCGACTTTCTTTATACATAATAGTCTCTGTAAACACATCACCTTAATGGTGTGATATCTTATTCACTTACCTCAGATTTAACGCCCATTATTTAAATTTATAATAAATTATTGTAAAGTGAAAAAAAAAATTTCTCATTACTTTTAAGGCTCGTTCCCACCGAGGCGAGAGACGTGAAGATTCAAGAGGCAAGCGAGAAAATTTTTTTGACCCCTTCACAGCGAAACGTCAGAAATAGCATTACGCCCGGTGAAGTTCCGCTTCGAGTTGAAAGTTGGTCAACTCGGAGCTGCGGATTACAAACCGGTTTCAGGCGAACGTGGTGAGGCTAGTGATTGGTCAAATTTTTCGCTTGCATCTTCTCGCCTCGGTGGGCACAAGCCTTTATACATAACTCTTAATGTAGAAATATATGTATTGCAGATTTAATTATGAATGTATTTTCATAGATTTCAATACCTCTTGGTTTTGATTTAAAAATGCACTGAGTTACGAAATTATTGTATTACAATCTTGTTTAAATATATTCTCGTTGCTTAAACATTATTTTTTACAGAAAAATATCATATTATGAAAATATTCAAATTTTCTACAAAAACACCAAACTGAAACAATCTGGTATTTAGATATGTATAATTACAGCCTTTTCTTCCACTTTATTAAAATTCGTGTAGTTTTTTCTTTAAAAACATTAACATCTGTATCTTCTTTGAAGAGAAAATAAAAAAAAAATTGATTTTTTATTGTGTGTGTGGGGGGTTCATGTCACAGACGTTATTTCTGAATCTGAAATGAGTTGGCCTACAACAAGGAAGCCTTTTCGAACATTATGCGAACGAGATTTCGGGTTATCATACTTTTTGCAGTTTGAAAGCAGCTATAAATTCAAATTTGCATGAAGAAGCCATGTGAACTAAAAGATTCTGTGAGTATTTCCTTATATTAAGATATTCGGAAAGAAAAAATGTGAATATTTTGTGCTGAAATTCTTTTCACGACGAAAAACTGTTTTTAAGATTCTAAGGATTCAATCTATTTATTTTCTCCTAAAGTAAATACTTTTTTTAATTTCCGTTATGCCATGAAATTCACATTTTAAAAACATTCTTATCCCACTTATGGTCTAATGGTAATGAACAAGAACTAGAATCGAACTATAACTCGATCCTCTGCATCCAGTGTACGTTACAGTCCCTGATTTCGAATGGTAAATCAACTCGATGGCAATTATTACAGCATATTTGAAGGTCTCTCATCGACATATGGATTGCATACGTGGAGTTCTCTCATTCGACATGCAAATATTTGGCAGTTACTAATGAGAATCCTCTATGTTTGGTTTGGTTTATCGCTCTACGATCCTTTTTTGCACACTTTAGGATAATTAGACCGGGACCTACAGTTTAAAGTGGATTCAAATCACTAACAAACATTCATGACATCGCCAGAATTTGAACCTGAAGCTGTTGTACCAAAAAGGCCAGGGCGCTGGCCGATTGGCCATCAAAATCCTCTAAGAGCAATAACTTTTCTATTTTTTGGGGATTAAGGTGGAATACAAAGTTGATAAAAAATAGGAACTGTCAATGAAGAATTAAAATCTTATAAGGTAATATATTAGATTATGAAGGTAGTAAAAATATTTTTTTGTTTTATTTGCATACATAAAAAAGAAACATTTGTGGAACTCAATTTTATTGATATAAATAACTCATAAATTGTTAACGTTTTGTCATATACACCAAACCATTCAGAAAACGTATCCAATAATGTCTTAAAACCTCTCTGAATAATCAAAAAGAAATATTTTATATTTCGTCACAGCACTGGAAATATTTATGGAATTTAAAAACCTTAAACAATTCCATGCTTGCTATAATATGTTATAGCATCGTTTATTTTTATGGTTAAACATAGTCGATACCAAAAAACGAAAAAAAAAAAAAAAAAAAAAAAGACAGGTATAATAAATTTGAACAAAACATACTTTGGAAACAAGTTACACTTTTGAAACCTTTTTATTTCAGACAATCCAATATCACGTTTATACCGAGAAGAAATACCTCTATGTTTTATTGCCACCAACCTTTTAAATTCCCAGGAATCTCTGCATATTGCAAAGGAATGAATAAATATTTGAACACTGATAAGAAACAAAAAAGAAAAAGCGTAACAGAGTCATATTTAAAATACCCGCAATATTTGCCTTGGAAACGCTTACTCTTTTACGATATCCTTTGAGATGTAACCTAAAGGCATTCTTATTGAATGAATAATAGATACGCACAATCACGTCACACACATCAAAAACAAAAAGGAAAAAAAAAAGATACAACCATCCACGCTCCATGAATGGAGTGACCGCTTATTGTGTGTGCGGCTAATCTCCATCAATCCTGTAATCAGGAAATCGCATCGAGAGGTATGACAGAACTGCGCTTTCACTTTTGACATTACACATCCATATCCGCACTCTAAAGATAAGATTTCTTCCTTTTTTTCTGTTTGTTTTTGAAAAGGTTTTGTTTAGTGAGCGAATTTTCTAAAGATATCACACTTGCACCTTTATGAGTGTCCTGAATTACCTTCCGGTGTGAGAAATTGACTGTAGATGAATGAAAAGAAGCGCTAATATTCGTATAAAAATTGTCACACTTTTTGTGCTTTTTTTTCTCATTTTACGGATTTTAAAAGTAAAAAGATGGCAGTTTTAATTACAAATCAAACTATTCTTATTCTTACTCATTTTTCAGTGCAAGAGTAGTTGCTTTAATGACATTTTTATCCATGAATCATATATTCTGCCCAACTTGTGGTCCAGTAACAACGTACGCACCAAGCGAGCAGAAGGGCTGAGATTCGAATCTTCAGGTGACAATGTTGTAGTCACTGTTTTTAGAAACGAGAAGATTCGACAGAAATTATGAATATATATATATATAAAGTGTCTACCCTCGACAGTATGGCTGCCTGGTGTAAGCTTTCGGGGTTGTTTACCATACGACACGGAAGTGTGATGCAGTTGCCTTAAAAGACCTCCCAGAAGACACTGTCCTCCTGTCAATGAGCTGTTGATGGTATATATAAATGGTACACGAGGCCCACCGATGTTCAACGAAAAGAAAACCCGTTATTTTATTGGTAGCTTTTTATGGAAATACTACTTTGATTATCAGCATTGTTTCTAATAAGGATATAGAAAAGATTACTTTTAATGATAATTGTCCAGATGGTTTCAATGTAATTGTCCTAAGGTTAAGAGTTTACAAGTTTGAAGGATATAACATGCAAATATTTGGCAGTTATCAATGAGATTTCTCCCGGAGTAATAAATTCCTCTATATTTATATCCTCTATGTTTCGAGTTATTATGGTGACAAATGTAATTATTGATGTAGCAGATGAACTGTAAAGAGGGTCTCGTCACATTAATCGTTGTTGCAGAGGAAAGGATAAATCGTCATGTATGTCAGAGTCATCGAAAGGTGAGTTATTCTTCTTCACCAATGAGAATTAAGCAACAGCACTCTTAGCAGCCATTTTCAGCATCGACTTTGAGACTTTCTCAGATCTAAATAAATGGAATTGCGCACCTTATGATTCCTTAAATTCTTTTTTGTTTAACTGTTAAAAGTGTAAACTTGTAAATCTCACTTTACACTTTTCATATACTTAAAGTTGAATGCCACCCAATATTCCACAGTAAATATTGTTAATCTTAATGGGATATCTTTTCTTCTCTTATCTTACTTAACCGTATGATTATTAATAATTATAATATGTACTTGCAGTTTCGAAATAACGAAACCATAGTAATTTCCAGTATCTGTTCAAAATACGAAATGCTTGTTTTTTATCTGCTATGGCTTGTATAGCTACTTTATCAATTTGCAAACTGGTCAGTCATTCATGTGCATTCACATTTTGGGAATATAATAGAAAAAGACTGCAAAACCAAGGATCCTCTTATGTGAGAGAGCTCAAGTTTTTATATAGATTTTTTTTTTTCCTGCAGATCTGATCTGTAATAATGAAAAAACGACACTCAACAGAGCGTCCATCCAATTTTTGGGATTCACTCAGAATTCGATCTCGATTCCATTTGCGGGAGTACACATTGAGGGGGAAACATGGTCCGTTATTCCCATGGATCAATCAAGCGAGCCGAATTGGCCGCAATTGTGCGTCAAAGTGCGTCCGCTGTTATTTAGAGTAATGAGAAAAGGAACTTGCGGTCCTTCCCGGTTGGTTGTCCATCCATCCCTTTTCCTGGGGTAGGGGACCACCCCAAGCTCCATCAAAGAGTTTCCGCTCGCGACAAATCGTTGAACCACTTCCCCATCAAAATATGACACTCTCCACACGAATCGATTGAGCAAATCTTTCGTTAGTGGTCACTCACTGTCCTCTGGGAACATCCAACTTAAAAAGAGGTTCCACTTACAGGACAAAAGGGAACAGCAAATGGTAAAAGAGCGAGTACTAGATTTTAAGTGATCAAGTTTCTTGCAAAATATACAACTGTGGAATTTTAAACTTAAAAAAAAAAAAAAAATGTACTAAACTTTTTTTCTTTTTAACTTATGAAGCGTAGCTGAATGTACCATAAGTATGATGTCTATGATGCATATACATTATTGCATCTATTTACTCAATAGAAGTTGGAGAAATGAAAACGCGCTAAAACTAGTAGATTTGGCCTTACATGAAGAAAAAAGACTAACGAAGAATTTCTTAAGATTTGACTAAATGAAGAATTTCTTAAGCGGATCCCTATTTGTTGTATAACCTAATTTCTTCAGCTTTCTCTTTTAAATAACTAGCTTTAAGAATCGCATGAACAATACAAAATATTAAATTAAAATTGTAATAAATCAATTCTTTTCAATTACTTAAGTATACAAAACAAATAAAATAACTTAATCATCTAAAAACTGTCAATTTACGAATGTGATTAATCATCCAATTAGAATTGTTGAAACCATGCTCTATTTGGATGGCAAGAGTTTTGTAATATCAAATCTTTTGAATCTAATATTCTCACAATGCTTAGAAAATAGAAAAAAAGAATGTCATTTGAATGTTAAGAATGCCGTCATTCCAAATTTCATAGTTGCCTGTAATCACTGCACATATTTGGTGCAAATTTCTCACCTTAAACAGCATTGGACAGCTGTTTTTTGAAGAAAAAAAAAATTATATTAAATAAACAAAATCCCAAAAATCACGATATAACATGCTCATAAATATATTTTCACCAACGTCACAGACTCTTAAGAATATTTTCGTATCATTTCAAAGTAAACATGATACTAAAAACATATAAATAAATCAGCCTGCGCAGATAAACAAAATTTTAAAGAACTGGCGCTGTTTTCCTTAGGCTCTGAATGAAAAACTACGCCTTAAATGGAAATTGTGGTCCGATTTCACTAGAAGTTGCAGATGCCTCAAGTGCATACAACTTTTAATGAATGTCAATTCCTGTCTGCGAAAATGATCCATTTCATAACAATGTTTACGAAGGCTGATCTGTTTCCATTATTTACTGAAACAGATCGCTCATTGTTGTTTGTCATCGGTAAGCTCAGATCTTTGCTTCTCACACTGTTTGCTTTTAATAACTTCCGGAGCTCATTTTTCCTAGAGCGTATTGTGACGTCAATAATTGCACCTGACGTTGATGTACACAGAAGATTCTATGCTATTTATTTCTCCTTTTAACCGTTACATTGAGCTTGAAAATTAGGTGGCTAGTCTCAGGAGACAATCGTACGATTTCTGCTAAATGTTTCGGGTTGCGATCTTTGAACTTTTCAAACTTTCTTACGTATAACATGCGCAAAAAAGAATTGTTAGAGAAACATAATGTAAAAAGCCTATTCATTTATTACTAACTAGACATTTATGTAATATTTATTTCAAAGAAATGATAATAATACAATAATAATACAAATTATCCATTGAAATAACTAAAAAATTATTAATTCGACTTCATCAGTCTGTCATTGCATATTCCTCCTCATCAATCCTCCTTATATGTAATCATCGGATTGAAAATTTTAAATAATTCTATTATAAAGACCTAATTTCACTGCGTTAACAGCCACTATATTTAGCTTATACATCATAACTGTAAAAAAAAAAAAACTCACAAAATCTTTAAAAAGAGAAAGGAACAAGGATCTTATGTTTTATTATACTTCTTAGTTTGAGCTGTATATATATATATATATATATATATATATATATATATATATATATATATATATATATATATGCAGGATGTCATGGGCTAAAAATATGAAACTAATATTTAATGAGAGTACCAAGATGATTAATATAAAAGTCTGGGGCATCAATATGGAATTACTTCTCTGCTTTTTCCCCTTTATGCATGAGCACTGTTAATAAATGTTTTGAGACGCTTTCTGCAACACTGTCGTTTAAGGCAGAAATCCCTGTTGAGATACTAAAGAGTATCGAAGACTATGCGAATTACCATCAAGTATTGTTTTGATGAATCTACCTTGCCTATTTGCAGAAAAGTCTACAAGCCCAGTTGCTGTGTTTGGAATAATGAAAAATTGATTGAAATTGAAAAGGAAACATGTAGAATCATGTGGTTAGGGATACAGAAAAAGTAATCATTTAGCAAAACTAAAATGATAGGACACTTTTATCTTGACATGTTGGAGAAATTTATTCCTTCCTAGAGTCCTTTAGATTTTATCCCTTCAGCAAAACGTCGTTCACGACACTTTCATGGAAATTTCACCGAGTCTTTGAATAAAACATTTCTTGGACTTTGGATTGGTAGAAGAGATTTCATTGTTTGACCACCCATATCTTCATACATTACATCATTGGGCAGTTTTACTGGTGTGGCTTTTTTAAAATATTTATGTACTTGCAAAATGTTCACAATTTGGAGGATTTGAAACAGTTTCTTTGCAAAAGTTAATTGCATATTACTGAAATATTACTAATATTTGGCAAGGGACTCTTGGACATCTGCATATATATATATATATATCAATTTGTTACTTTATTTGCCTTACTTTTTCTATTTTGAAATTGGTTTCCAAGCAGTAATAATTATGTTGTTTACTTGTGTAAGAAGGCAAGAAATTCAAATAAAAATATATTTACTATTCAAAACTTAAAAAATACTTCATTAAATTAATGTACATTTTTTTCGGTCATTAATTATAAATAAAATTAATAGAATTCTTACATTGTTTAAAAAATAATCATGGTCTGTTAATAGAAAAAGATATTCAATATGTTTCTCAATAGATGGAAAGTAGCAGAAGTGCTGATTTGATGGATACTTCAAAGCTATATTTATTTACTACCATTTGAAAATTCATGAAAATGTTGTCAAAAAAATCCTTTCAAATTTAGAGATCAAATAGATAAAAAAACTGTATCGTAACTATGTTGTCGGATACTAAAATTAGAATCATATTTGTTATAATACCAATAAAATATATTATATTGAAATTATATATTAAATGTTTTCGGTCGCACGTTTTTTGATTTCATTATTTATTTTTCATCATAATTAACAGATATGATCAGTGAGGTTTTCAATATTTCTTTTCACTCAAAAATACTTTATATAGCAACAACAGAAGACTATATATATATATTCTTTGCAATAAAACGTGGACTTTTAAATAAAAGACATACTATTTTTCTGCAAAATTACATTTCATTTTGAGGCTTAAAAATATCTGAGGAATTGATTTCTATATAATTCATAAAAAAAATATCATCGCAGAAAAGATTAAAAAATAAATTTTGCTATCATTTTATTTTCCATTTAATAAAGAATCCTTTTTTTCTAATTAATTAAATTAATAAAAGTTATTGGCAAAAAATCTTATTTGATAAATTATTAAATACGTGCTTGTTATACATCCATCTCAAGTTTAATCTTCATAGTTGTTAAGAGATATGCTACCTTAAAATGTATACGAATCTAATGTAAAGCATGATGCATCTTGTTGTATCTTTAAGAAATGAATGAAAATTCTTTATTTAAAGAAGCATTTAATTTAAAGGGGCTAAAAATAAATCAAGGAAATTGTGATAAGGAAATGGTGAATTATAACAAGTACTTCTTGTTTAACTGTAGTCAGTTTTCAAAAATTCAAATTACAAAAGAAAACTAGGTTCATTAGAGGATACATTTGTTTTGCTATTATTTTTCAGATCCCTATGCATCGATCTCCATATTATAAATTACAACCTAATTTTTTATAGCATTTACATGTATTCATTAATTTTCTAGGGTGGCTTACGTAAAATTATACACTCATGTCCGTAAATTAAGGATAATTCAGAATCACACAGAAATTGAACTCTAAAATAAAAATTTCACCTGTAGAATTATCACACACATCTTGAAGAAGAATATGCAAATTACAGAAAACCACCAGATGGCGCGGATAGTACGTCACAATGACGAGAGTGTAAGAGAGGGGTATATAAGGAATGGTGGCAAAGAAGTAAAATTGTTCACAAGCGCTTTAAAAGCCTTTCAGTGCTATAACCGCATAGTTATGGCACAAAGGAAGCATTTGGATGATTTTTTACGTGGTAGAATTATCAGACGACTGGAATGTGGACGTACGCAGCTGGAAGTTTCCGAGGAACTTGGAATCTCCCAGAGTGTCATCTCCAGGCTTTGGCAACGATTCCAAGATGAAGTTAATGTGAGTAGATGTTACAGCACAGGTCGCCCCCGAGTTACAACGCCAAATGAGGACCGGTATTTAGCAGTTACTGCCAAAAGAAACAGACGGAGCACAGCATCAGACCTGTCTCGTCAGCTCTCTTCAGCTACCGGTACGACAGTTTCAAGGCAGACCGTGTACAGACGCTTAGGGCACATTGGTCTATATGCTCGCAGGCCTGTCAGATGTGTTCCACTTACCGCAACTCACTGTCGCCTGCGATTAACCTGGAGTAGAGAGCATGCATTGTGGACACCGCAACAGTGGTCTTGTGGGATGTTTTCCGACAAGTCCAGGTTTAGTTTGCAGTCTGATTCTCGCCGGACTTTCATATGGAGAGCGCCAGGTACCCGTTACCGTAAAGAGAACACCATTGAACGACACCGTTACGGTGGTGCAGGATGCCTCGTTTGGGGAGGAATTATTCTTGGTTCCAGAACTGACCTGCATGTTCAGATTGTAACGATGACAGGCCACATCTATTTGGATGTTATTCTGGAACAACATTTACGTTTGTTTCGGGGCGCCATGAGTGCTGAATTTCTGCTTATGGATGACAACACTCGTCCTCACCGTGCAAACATTGTAGACGAATGCCTGATATTGGAGGATATCACCCGTATGGATTGGCCAGCACACTCACCGTACTTGAACTAATAGAGCATGTGTGGATATGCTTGACCGACGAATTGCAGCCCGTCAACCCCCTCCCACCTGTCAACCGGAACTTCGGAGGGCATTGCTTGATGAGTGGTGTAATATTCTCCAAGATCAGATTGATAATTTGATACTCAGCATGCCTAGGCGTTGTAAGGCCTGTATTGCATCGTCCGGGAGACATACTCCATATTAACCATCATACTAACCATGTTATACTGTTTTTTGTAAATAGGTTCTTTTTTGAAATTTGCTCCAGGAGTAAAAATCGCAATTTTTATTAATTATGTCAAACATATAGCATCTTTTGCTCTTTACCTTTTGTTTAATAAATAGACTTTACAAATAAGTCAAATTTGGTTTGCTTCTTGTCTCTTTCTTTGCCTGAACTTCATTATCCTTAATTCATGGGCATGAGTGTATTTTTTGATGAGATTACTTCGCATGCACGGAAATAAATTTTCTTTAATTTAAAATATCAGAACTCTTTCAATAGATACAAAAAAAAAAAAAGGAATCTTTGCTTTTTCTTATTCAAGCATTTCTGAATCAAATGATTGTTTATACCATGTAATGAAACTATAATAGGAAATTTCTAAAAACCCAACTAAGTGAATGACCCGATCTTGCAAAAAATTCTAAGAAATATCGAACTGCATGGTGCCAGAAAGCTATTTCGTAATGGATTGTTTTATGGGGAATTCCTTCGGTCTCATTTTCTCTCTATTTTTTGAAAATGAATTCTCTTGTTTTTTGAAACTGAAGTTTCTTATGGCTGACTATGATGATATTTTAAAGTCTGACAATTTTTCGTTGGATAAAATAATTTGTTTGCCTACCTTACTTGAAAACAAAGCATATTTTGAGGTGAAATCTAATAAATATATAATTTATAATTAAGTCTCATTTATTTGAAAAATTTGTGATCATTTACAAAAAAAAAAATCTTTAAAATAATTTGCTTTTCGATGATTCACCATTCATATTGCATTATAGCAAAATGATTGGTGAATAAAAAAAAAAAATATATCGCAAGATTAGGAAACTTGAAAATGCTTTTCAAAGTGAATTTAATAATTTCGTAATGGAATTACTATATATTGGGTACAATATACTACTAGTAAATTGTTGTACTTGAAATCTCTAATTAATTTACACGTCTATGATTTCTAATTTTAAAAGCACTCAAAAACTTTAACACAAAGTATTTAGTTTTCCTTAACATTTACGCAGCATTTTCAATGAAAAATAAAACATTTTTTTTTTTTAAATTTAGTTCATTAATTCCCAATGGCTTAAATTACCGCCACATTTTTTTTTTTAAAAATTTTTTTAATGTTCCAAATAGTTAAGAAAACAAAATCTTTTCAGGACTGAATATTGAGACTGTTCCACAACAAAAGTACAATTAAAAAAATCCAAGAAAAATTGTCTGCCTACGTTCAATGAACTCTTGGCTAGGTTTCTTCTCTCATCCAACACTGAACAAGGAAAGTATATAGCATCCTTTTTCCAGTAAAACTCAGAGAGCAAATTCTCATTTCAGAGTAGTGAAAAAAGTACATTATCCATAATAAATTCTCGAATCAAGTTATTTTAAATTAATCTCCTTAATTATGCATAATCCTGCATTTTGTTCTAATGTGTTATTCACAACCAACGTCTGTCATCTCTTAAGAAACAGCAAGATGCATTTTTGGATCTTAATTTAATTAAATTTACAATAAAAATGAAATAATTTCTTGAATTCCCTTAGATTGCATAAAGTTAAGAAAACTCACGTGTAATTTATAAAGTAAATATTTTAAGGTTAAATTAGTTATTAAAGAAAGCATCTTTGTATTACACATTTACAAGTGAAATTTTTTTTTTAATGCAATCGGTTAAGAAACCGATTAAAGTCCTACCATTACTATAATTGAAGGATTTTTTTTTGCCTATTTCCGTTATATAATTATCCTTCCTATTATGCATCCTTGTATTATATTTACAAGGGTAAAAATTTTAATGTAAGCAGTTTCTTAAAGATTCTTGGTTTCATAACTGAAGTTCTACCATTACCATAATTGAAGGATTTTTTTCACCACTTTCCATTATATGATTATCCAGAGTGCCGGCCTTTTTTTTTTTTTTGTCATGGGTGAAAGGCATTAAGAAATACTGAGAGCTTTCCGAGTTTAGTGTACTTTTATTTCAATTTCCTACAGGAATCTTAATTTGAAAGTGGTACGATATGCAATATATTAAAAATGTTGTTATTCTACTGGCTGAGTAGTTAATCTTTTTCTCATAATTTTAAGTTAATTACTAAAAAAACACGGATAAAAAATAAAATTTAATTTCACTGAGATTAATTTAATATTATTATGAATAAAAATAAGGATTTAATTTTAAAAGATTTTTAACATTATGACAAAAATATTACATTCATAAAAAAAAAAAGTTTACTGTACATCATTTACTATATAGCATATAAAATGACAAAAAGGATATATGATTTAAAAAATTAAAAATAATTATCTTCAACTGATTTCATTTTGTGAAAAAAAAGATTTTCAAGTTGATCTTAATTAATACAAATAATTAATTCAAATAAGACATTACAGAAACAAAAATTATCTTTATTAAAAATATGTTAAGTAAATATGTTCATTTGGAAATTGATTTCATTTTGGAAAAAAAAAGATTTTCATGTTGATCTTAATTAATACAAATAAGACATTACAGAAAACATAGAAGTTATCTTTATTAAAAACATGTTATGTAAACTTGTTAATGCAAAGTGTTGGACAAATTACTAGTGGCTAGTCTTATCAGACCACAGCAATTAATTGTATAAAATATTATCACTGCAGGCATATTTTTTAAAAGGTGGTTAACTGCTGAAAAAAAAAAAAAAAAAAAATTTGTAAAAAACTGTTATATTTAAATTTGCAACTTTTCCCTCAAAATCTTTAGTTTGGCATTAATACAACTGCGAAGAAATCAGTCAATTAGATTTTAGTTGAATTAATGTTTATTTTTGGTATAAAAAAAGACAAATAACGAAAATAAGGGTTGATAATGGGAAAGAAAATTTACTTTAATTGTAACTAATAAAATAACTAAGATTAACGTACTTCTTTTAAACTTTAAAACGCAAATGCATAAATGATTAACTCTATTTCATCAAAATATATTTTTAAAAAAAGTAATTGGTTAAAAAAAAAAAAAAAAAAAACATGCGACAGCAGATCTTTAATATGTTTCGACAAGATTTATTTTCTTATGCACCGATAAAACTTCATACTTTTTTTCACTTACAAACTGCAAAAAATAATAATAAATCAACAAATAAATACAGTTTATAGTAGTAAAAAAAAAAAAAGAAAAAGTCGAATTTTCCAATTTCCGAAATGACCATCCCGTGGCTTTAACTAATTTATTTCTCATGCCAAGGCGAAAACTCAATTCTAAGAGTCCGGAAGAGATGGGGAGAAAAAAAAAAAGGGCCCACCCTTGCCATCGACACACAAAAAAAAAAAAAAATAAAATTAATATATCGAAAAGTATCGATTCTTCGAGAAGTATGGAAAGTCGACTACACAGGCGGTGTCTCGACGGAAGCGTCCCCTAGTGGCCATCCCCCGCCCTATAGTTCGACGCCGGGAAAATACCTTTTCGTTGGCATAAGTTTTCAGAGTGAAAAAAAAAATCTTACAACTAAGCATCCAGAGCGGCTGAAATATCGTACGCTTCTCGCAGACTTTTGAGCGCTATTAGCTGCAGGTAGCGTTCACCTACTACAGTAAAGCTGACTGACGTCTTCTGGCAGAGGTCTTCCCGCGCTGGATTCAAGTCAGTCTGACGATGCATTACGTCATTGCCAGACCGAGTCTTCCGGGACTCTCCGTTTTCTAACCGCGTGGACTTGCACTTGAGACTTATACTGTGAGCAAGGTGCACGCCGGCTTTAAGAAGATTATTTGTTACAGTTAAAACTTTTTCCATTAACCTTCTTTAGTTTTTCGGCCGTGGTAGTACTCTACACCGATACGAATCACGGAGGAAAATAACAAAAACTTAACATGCTCTTTTGACAGGACTTCGATGTAATTTCAAACTCGCGCGCTCGTCTGCGGTTCGACTGGAAGATAAAGGAAAATAATAATAAAAAAAATGTAATTATTTTTGTATGTGTGTTTAGAGTATGCATCCCGAAACCCATAGCGGATGTAGGCTGCTGCCTAAACACAAATGGCACCAACTATGGTGTAAACGAGTCCCAGCTTTACAGTCCCAGCTAGCGGACTTTCTGCCACTCTAATGCAGAAGAATGGCCATAACTTTAATCCTCTGCGGACTTATTACAGTGGAAACCTTGCTTTACACAGTTGGTGAGTTCAACGATTTTTGTTTTATTATTGTTGTTCACCAATCTGATGCAGTGTATTTTAGATGGATTAGAGTACACATGTTTGTTTTTATGTCCCCAGTGTCAAAATCCATGAATTTTAATTGAAAACAGTGAAATCAAGTTTGTATGGGATTTGTATAGGGTAGTTTTAAATGTAGATAATAGAGATAGAGATAATATAATCAAATCTCGGAATAAAGATAATATAAAATCAAATTGACATATCAATACAAGGAATGAAAATGTATTTCTATTGCATCTATTTCAGTGCATAATAAAATGTGACATCATTACATGAACAAATAAATATAAGACATATCTGATAATGTTTCAAAAGTGAAAAAAAATTGGTGCATATTAATTGACATTTTATAATAAAGTGTATACACACAAGGTTATTATAAACTCCATGTTACATATATTTATTAAAAAGTAAAGTACATAAAATTAATATTTCATATAAACATATAAATTTAAAATATTTAGAAAACTAGTAAGCATTTTTTAGATCATTTCAATGCCTGTTGACGAAAACTTCTTACATTTTATAAATCTTTTTATTATTGATGCAATACTAATTTGAGATCATGAATTGAGAAAATAAAACACAATTTTTGTTGTTCTTTTGTTAGAGGAAGTCCTAAGGTTTTGAATTGACAAAAATATAAACCTTAGGATTTTTTTTGTTCTTTTTATTAAGCAATTTTAAAAATGTACAATATTTTTTTTTTCAAAAGTCAGGCGAACGAGCATCTCTTACCCTATACGAGATCTTTTATAATAATTTTTACATCAGTAACTTTTAAAAACTTACTATTTGAATTTTTAGTTACTTTTTTTATCATCTGATTTCTTTTCTGTTCTATCATAAATAGCTGCATTATTTTATTTTTCCAAATTTACAAAACTGGAGTTAAAATTGGATGTACTAAAGCAATATATGTATGCACAATGTAACTAAATATTACAATAAAATATTTCAATAAGTTCTATTTTACGAAGTTAATAATGTTACATTTTTACGCAGAGAATTACTGAAATACACAGAATAATTTAAAAACCATGGTATGATTCAACGTATGAATAAAACATGAAAAACAAAAGGCATTTAATTGCCCAGCTGCTGAATTAAACTTGGTGGATTGCATTCCTTGCATTCAAAGATTTTTAGATGAAATTGAATGCAAATATTTTATTTCTCGGATACATTTGCTTTGATATCCTTGTTTAATTTTATACAAAATATTTAGTTTTAAATTAAGTAATAACTTAAAACGATAATTTTTAAAATATCTGTGCAACAACTTAAACATCTTTTGAAAAATGCATAATCTGTAATTCTTTTAAACAGAAATAATTTTGATTTCTTGGGGACTTAATCAGTTTTATTATTCTTGCAATCTATATTTGTTTTAAATCATAACCTTGTTTAATATATGGATTATAGTTAAGATGTAAATTTTAAAATATTTATAAAACTCTTAAATCCTTTTGCTATAATTTCAATGTTTGTTGACAAGAACTTTTTGCATTTTATAAATAACTTTTTTGATATTGATACAGTATTTCCTTGAGATCATGAAGTGGGAAAAAATCCACAACTTTTTTTGTTTCAAAATTTCATTCAATCGGGTTTTTATTGCTACAATATAAAACTTTAACTCGGCTGTTTTATATATTTTCGTAAAAGGAACTCCAAAATCTACTATTTGTATCCAATAGGAATTCTATACAACTTATTCGATTAAAATTTCTCGCACTAGGGATCATGACCTCTCGGAAGGTCAACCACAGATTTTCAATTATTGATTGCACATTGGAAATACTGCTTGTTTGTAAATGTTTATATATGACTATTTGATTTATCTGATAGTTATGGATCATATACCATACTTTAAAAATGTTTTCTAAATTTTACATGAATTTTATAATAGCCAATATAACAATTATCGAAAAAAAATTGATATCGAAAATTCAAACTCTAGAAAAAGTTATCAAAAACTCAACTTTTTGTAGTTTAAATTTTGAGCTTAAATTAAAAAAATAATGAATAAATTTAGTCCATATGATTTTTATCTTTTTTATTCATTTCCCTACAGTAAAAAACCGACGATTCTCATCCAATTTTTAAATTTAATTGCTTATATTATAAATATTAATAATAAGCATCTATAAAAATACAAATCTCCATAACTATGTGAATCACTTATAATAAATATCAAGCCACTTTTCAAAATAAAAATATATTGCTTCGTTTTATAAATCGAAAACTAAAAGTCGTGTTTTTATATGTAATCTCATTCCTTTTTAATATTTTGCGAAGTATTTCTTTTTTTTGTTGAATAATTGTTGTTTAGTTACGTTTAAAAATATTCATGTGACAAAATTGTTTGTCAGAAGTAGCAAGGAAGAATCTTCTCTTTCAAAAAGTAACAAAATAATGCAAGAAAGCAACGGGTGGGGGATTCGAGTGCTACAACAGTTAATCTCTCGCTTCTTCACTGAAGATTAATTCCTGAATAAAAGTTTTTCCTCTCGACTCAAAAGAATTGGAGAGATAAATTTATTTTCACCTTCCATTAAGTTGGTGTCTTCCTTAAATTGGTTTTTATCCTTAAAAAAAAGAAATTAAATCGATGTAACTCGGCGTAAAAGTGTAAAATGTGATAAGGATTTCATTAATGAAAGGCTTTGTAGAATAATCCTTTAGGTTAATGAAAGCAGAATAAAAAATTAATGAAAATCTGCAAATTCTATTTTTAAAGTTATTTCTTTTCATTATCCTGGAGAGCAATTGTGATTTTAATTGCCTTTTCAAAAGAGGAATGAAATATTTTAAGTTTAATTTGCATTACAAATACCCAAATTAACATATTTTTTTTTACATGAGTGTAAACCTTAATTTCCAAATTTTATTATTTAATAAAATATCATTTTGCGTATACATTTAACTTGAAAGTATCATGTTTTGAAACATTCAGCTATTGGATATGTTGTTAAAGAAAACTTAGTTTTAGTTCAATTAGTTTTCAGTGTTTATTTCTGATAGCGCATGTTTATATTTAGAATTCAATTTTTAAACTACATTTACGATCAGAATTTAAAAAAAAGTTTTTATACACTGGAATTTTGAATAAGAAATGCTTCTATTATATGTACAAAATAATCAATATAGTTCAACCCTATGTTTTTATCACATATATCAACATATTTATGTTAATGTATAATCTTAATAAACTATATATTATTGATATTAAACAAATACTGAGAAAAAGATGCATTATATTTTAATACATTGATTAAAAGAATTAAAATAATGATTTCAATATTTTTAAGATTAAATGAAAAACATTCATTCAAATTATACATAAATTTCGGAAAGTTCATGTTTATTACATCAAAATGTTGTGAATATTTTTGTGACATACTATATTTCAGTGAATGAAACTATAAGAACGGGTAGAAAAGAAATATCTTACAAACTAAACTGATACAATGAAAACTGCTTTTATTCTAATAATCCAAGTACATTTTTTTCTGAATTTTATTCAGCTGTTTTTATCATATTTGTATGTATTAGATAACACGTTTGGCTTTAAAATGTTAGATATTTTGTATATATTTGGTTTTAAAGAGATGTCATCTTAATGAAGTAACAAATTTGAATGTAATTTAGAATATATTAGTAAAGGATATTAATGTCACCTTATTAATATTGCAAGCAATATTATTAAGTCGAGTTTTCTTTTAACTTTTGTATATTTGATTAAAGGATTTTTGTTCCATTATTTTAATCTTAATTTTGAGCCCTTTGCTTTGTATTAATTTTCTCAATATAATTATAATTTTATAAGTACAATATAACACTATATATCATAATTTAAAATATGTTATTACATAATTATAGATGGTGTAAATAATACTTAATATACATTAAAAATAAATCATTTAAAATTTTATTTAAAGTTAAGTATAATAAAACCTATGAATTATTTTTAAAATATAAAAACAATAATATTCCACTTAAAAACTATAATGAAAAATATTGAATTAATAGTAAAGTAGGAAAATGAAGCTGTGAATTTCTTAAAAATTGTTTATACTAAATTAGTTTAAATCATTTAAATCACACGTTAGTTTAATAAATTTTAAATTTAATGTCATTATATTAGATGCTTGATCGGGGAAAAAACATTTCAAAGCAAGTAAAAATTGAATTCGTGTAATGAATGTGAAATTTATGAGAAAAATAGTTTTGTGTTGCTTTAAATTTATTATAAAACGCTTTTCTTTCAAATAAACGAATTAAAATCTTTTTTTAATCCGCCTTTCTTAATAATTTATTGCTAGAAGTAAGCAACATAATCTTTCCATTTAAGAAAAGCATAGCTGATAGTTGGGTTTTATGTAGAATCTACTCCAGAATTTTGTAGAGTAACTGAGTTCGTTAAATTAATACATAAATTTTTTATAACTTCGTCGTGAGGTTAGTTATATAAATTGAGAAAATTTAGAATAACACAGATTTTGAATGCTTTTTTACAATAATTGCTTGGTTCACATTCTTTTGAACTTAATATTGTGAGTTCAAATAAAACTTTTCTTCTAAACTATTAAAATATGATAGTAGAAATCTGTTCCTAACAATAGAATTTTGCATATGAGAAGTTCACCTTCTTCCAAACCTCATCTTGAATTGATTCTCATTTAAGAATTGAATGGGAATAAAATCAAGCGTCGTCTTATCTAGGACGAAGTCACTTTTTCGTCTTGGAGGGAAAGCTCCCTTTCAAGACGTCTGCCTCTACCTGTCCAAAGGGGTTTCCTGAATCGATTACTCACACATTTCCTACTTCATCACTATTTGGATCTTCAATTTATCTTTCTTTCTTTTCATTTATTTGTTATCGATAGCTTTTCTACAGGAAATAGATAACGCTTGCCTCTGCTTTTGAAATTTCAAAATTTTTTTTTTTTTTTCGTTCCAGCATGCATATTATCTATTGATCGTATTGTCAAATTTTTATTTTTGTTTAAACTTAAATGTAATTAATATTTTTAAAAAATTTTTTAACTAATTATCTTTGGACTTGAAATTTAAATTAAATCTTGATTCTCTTGATTTTGAATTTGTTAATAGGTTTCTTGTTGACTTATTTTTTATATAGAGACAGAAATTAAAATAATTGAAATACTTAAAAATAAAGGGCAAGCATGAGTATAATAATATCGTATAACTTATTGGAAATAATTAATGGATTTCTTAACAAAAATGTGGACATTAAATTTGTGATCTAGCGATATAGGCCAAGATGAAATTCAAATAATGCTACGAAAATTAAGATACATATGTCGTTTAATACATATACGACTTGCCTGTTAGCTACCGCTGTGTAAAAGAAATACTATTACTATTTATTATTATTGTTTAATTTTCAAAATATCACAAAGGATGATAGTTAAATTAATTAGCTAATATAATTTAATTATCTTTTATTTTTCATTTTCTCCATTAGATATTGATTAAAGTTTGCTTTCAAGCTATAAACAGCTCAATACATATTTGTTAAGCATGAAAAAGTAATTGTCTATTTATTACGTATTAAATAAAACGAGATTACAAAAAAAAACAATTCTTTTTATCTATTTTTTTTTATATATATTTTTGAAGGAAACCTAATAAATCATTATTTGACTTGATAGTTAAAACAAACACAAATTGCTGAGCTTGTGTCTAGAAACTTTGTAACTTTAATGGAGGAAAAAGATGCCTAATGTAAGAACTGTCCAAATAAAAAGGAATCCAGCTTGTAGAAAGCTGACGGTGGCAGTAAAAGTGCAACGGATTGGATAAGTTTTTCTTATGTCATAGAAATGGTATTGAATGTGTAAGAAAGGAATATTGGATGAACAGCGACTCAAGACGAAGTTTTATTTATGGATTTACTCTTTCATTCACAGTATTTTTTTCAAATAAAGTTATGGAAAAATACACTAAAAATCAATACTTCTGTTTTATTGGAATTTTTATTTCATTTGACTGAATAAGATGGGAATGTTTTTATTTTTGATAAGGTAGTTTGGGGCAACATTTTAGAATTCTAAAACACTATTCGTCATCCATTATAAACCATAATTTAATGAAATTAATTTTTAATTTTAGCAATGAAATCTTTCATTATATTTAATTCTAAATTTAAAATACAGATATTTTCCTGAATGAATATATAAGAATGGCTTCTTTTGTTATTGGACAGTTTGAATCTTGGTTGTCCATGTAATTGGATGAGTAATAAATGATCGTGCTCTCCACACCATCTTTTCAAAAGATTCCCCAATAGCTTCTGTATTTGAACTAGCCTTTTATCTATATTTGTTAATTATAAAAATATCCCTTTTTACTTGTTTCATCATACGTCAATTCTGGCTTAAGAAATTGTGTACTTGTAGATAATATGGCAGGGCAAAGATATAATAATATGCAATATTATTACATTCTGGAATTTGATAGCATTTTTTTCGAATTAAAATGTGCCAATTTAAATCTTGATAACATCAAATGTTTAATTTTATCCTATACGTCCAGCTTACAGTTAGAGCTAATATTAAATTAATATTTTGTCAGAATGAATGCTTTTTCGTTTACTGGTGCTTTATACAAACGAAGAAAACATTAGCAAAATGAAATATTTTTTATTATTTATTGTTTCAACAAACATTTTTTATATTCGTTCTAAAAAGAATAATTTGTAAGATTAAATTTTTTAATAAAACCCCTTTAACTTTCACCCACTTTTTATGCTAGTTGCTTGTTCCACATAATATGAAATCATCTAAAGGTATTTCATATAACGTGTTTCAGACATCCAAGGAATTTAATTAGATATTTGTTATGAGGAAATTTTTGCACATAATACAAAAAATTGCATGTTAAATAAAATATTTATGATCTAGGGACAATGGAATTGTGATATCATAATACTAATATTTGAGTTAAGATTAACGTAGAAACTATGAAAATCATTTGTAAGTTATTATTGAATAATCTCCTTTTTATAACTATAACTAAATATTTGCCAGTGTGTACAGAATAACGTTTACATAAAAGGATCTTTAGAAAATATTTTATTTGTTTTATTTATTTAGCAAGTGAAGACTTGAAGAACTTACATGAAATATATTCCTATAACTCTTAACAACGTTTATATAACTTTCAAGACAAATTAAAAAGGAACTACTAAACTGTAAAACCTTTCACCCCCATCTTATATTCTGGGATATCTTAATTTTATTTATTTCATCCATTGATATAGTTTAATGATAGGAATCAGCTTCATTGCGGATGGCGATATACAAAAAGCCTAGACATCTTTTTAAACATCAGGTTCAGAAATAACCTTGTGGGATACTTCTTATGTTTGAATAAATCATTTTTGTAAATTACTCAAAAGATTACAAAAGTTTTTGTGTTAATTATTAAATGTTACGCTCGTGGTTCTTTAATATCTGCTTCTTCACCAAAAAAACTCATAAAAATATTTTGTTACCAAAATTTTTAATGTATCACTTTATGTCATTATAATAAAATTTCACCACTTTAAGACATCTTAAAAATGGAAAAAAATAGTATCACTATATATTTATTTTGTGCTATATTCAGAATCACGTGATGACATTCACGTCTGTTTTACGAAATTTTCTTTAAATCTATATATTGGTTATAAATTTTTAGTGTTAAAGATAGTAAATTTTCTACATAAACAGTTAATAGTTTTGTTATTTTGTAAACTATTCAGCATCGTTTAGTCGTAAAATATAGTTATTGCAAGTTTGCAAGATTTTTATTTTACTAAAATTTTAAGTTAAATCTCATAATTTTTTAGCATTACTTATTTCATTTACTAAAAAAAACCATATAGTTTTTCGTTTGTTTTTTAGAGAAAGTACATGAAATCAAAGAAAAATCCTTTTTTACTTATGAAAGTTTATATTGAACTTTTAATTTTCAAACTCTTGCAGAATTTAACGTGCTTCAAATAAACGAAAATTGGAAGTGATATTCTTTAGCTAACATAATTATTAACCACGTTTTAAGTCTTCGTTATCTCAGATATTATCTTTACATCCCTTATAAATAATATTCAGCTATAAAAAATATTTGATGAACATTATAATGAAAATCATTCATTAAAAATTTACAATGTGGTGTATTATCGACTGTACATTGTATGATGCACAATACGACCAAAAAAAATGAGGATCTACTTTCTGTGAATTTAAAACGTTCAGTGGATTATTAGCCTACACAAATAACTAAATTTCTATAATCTGCATAATTATAAAATAATCAATCAAATAATAATAAGAGAAAAGAAACTATTATTGACTTCATTAGAACTTTAAAAATAATCAAATAATAATAAATAAGTTCTAATGAAGTCAATAATAGTTTCTTTGTATATGTATTGAAACGGTCGCTATCAAATTAGCTGAAGTGTATGTATTTAACCTCATCATGATAATAAATTTCTGTAATTGTATTACTGAAGTCTTTATTTGCTATAAAAATTGCTGTAACATAATAACAGTAATAAAATTTGCAATAATATATTAACAGAAATCCAACTTGTAATAACATATTGATACTATATCCACTCTAAACCTCTTCGATTCTTTTAAATAGACCCGTGAAAATTTCTGTGAAAACGGAAAGAAGGCGCCAAGAAGTTATTGAGCGTCTTTATGACAAATTTACCGCAAACTATACACTTAGAGTTTACGAGTAGATCTTCACAAACTCCGTTCTGTATCAATATTTATTTAATCAGCTCTAGCAGTTCCCAACGAACGTCTCCGATTCAAGAAAGGTCAGTATCAAAAGGTACGTGGGTTGCATCACGCAATTACGACGCAATACAGACAAAGCAAAGACATCATTTATTGCTGTCTAGCCTACACTTGCGTTAAGACTGATCAGGTCAATACTTGCTTCTTGATCTAGGCATCTTTTCTGAGATTTTCATTGATTCCGGTTAACTGGAAGACCCTATATTTGTTTTGTATATGATTAAAATATAATATAAATATTTTTGAAATAAATCGTCTTGGGTTAATCAGAAAGATTTTTAATGTACTTGAAAATATTTTTTACATTTTAAGAAATAATTATATACTCTAAACTGTGATAGGTACAATCCAAATATAATTTTAATAGAGATTCGACAGATTAAATTGATCAGAAGCCTATGCTTTCTCATCTAGTGATCCTTGATGGAGACCAATGAAGCTTTTTGAATTTTGTAACATATAAATTTTAACAAATGATACAAATTTATACGGATTATGAACATGCAATTGTATCAAATTCAGAGATAAACGTTAATGATAAAGGAAGACATGCTATTAATTCGTCACTTTTAATTCTTTTTTGAAAGAAATATAAGATATTTATTTGGAGTTTACTTGATAAATATGCGAGAAGAATTGCTTTTCAGACATCTTTTAACAGACTCGTCATCTTTTTATTCAACTTCTAGATCTTATTCCATATGCCTTTTTCAATGCATTTATTGGAAACGATGAAATTCTGATACATTATTGATCTTTGCTGAAGACCTATAATTCCAGCAATTTTCTTTGCTAGATGAATGGATTCTCTGCCCTCTATAAATACTTGGGTTAGCAATGACCAAGTAATAAAAATTGGACTGTATTTCATCTTTCACCATACCTCATACCTGAAAACTACTCATTAGATTTATATTGGCGAAGAAGTGCAGATTGATCTCTACTATTGTACTGTTGGTGAGGCATTAATGTCCAATATAATGGTTATTTCAAACTACTTTATAAACACAAATTTTCATAATCTGTAAGCCACCTTATAAGAAAATATGGCTCAGATCAGGTCTTTCTTTAAAAGCCTTTCATAGATTGATTTTTGAAACGTTAAATTTTTAATACCTAAGAGAATAAATACCATTTTGAATTGTATATACACATCTTGGAGAAGATCATTTATGGGTATAATTTTTTAAGCTTTACCATTACTGTTTTACATGGATGACTTAATGAAATCTAGTATTATCAAACTGCTAAAAAAAAATATTTAACAGCGTATTAATTTTTAAAATTTTATTTTTGAAGTCAGGCTTATAAATTTTAATTCTATTAAATAAGCAAAAAGCAAATTTATCATTGAATAAAATTCGGTTATTTCTGGAAGTATTTGAGTTTTTCAATAAATATTCGTTTTTGCAGCTATTCATAATTTTTATTGACTGGAACTGAAAGCTCTTATCTTTTGTAATTATCATGACTGCTTTGCATGAAATTAGGAAGTTATTTTAATGGGTGCGGTTATAATGGGTGGGGTTATTTATTTATTTTTTTGAAAATATTTATCAATAGTTTTCTTGGAATGAATCCAAATAGAGCAAACCCAATGGCTTCCTATTTATATTTTTCCATCTCTTTATATTGCGAGGTTTTATTTACCTTCTTAACATTTATTCAACAAATCCAATTACTTCGAAATTATTTCAATAGTTTTGAAAACTCATTTATTTGATTGTGGTCTACTTAGGAATTGCAACCCGAATAATTGCATTTAAACTGCATTTGACTTTTATCCATTGAAATTCCAATCACTTTTATTTAGATATAAGTATTATGCAATTTATATATTTCTATATCAGATAAACTTAAATTATTAATATGTTTTTAGCAGCTAATACTTTTTTAAATTCTAAGCTTTCATAATAGTCAAATTAAATCCCTGTTCTCTTCACAAAATAAGTCTAAAGAAAGGATTGCAAAGGATTGAGGATTACCGAGTTAATTCAACGAATCGAATCAAAATGGGGACAAAAAATTGAATTGATCTATACTTCGAAGGATTCTAGAAAAAATAAGGCATGAAAAAGACGTTGATTTCAAACTGACCTTTAGTTTCAAAGGTATTTATCATTTATTCATCCATAGAAATTAATTTGCAAAAAGAGGGTTTAAAAATTATTTAAAAAATTCATAATTTCATTTTATTTTTTTTATAAATCAAAAGATTTTGTATTGGTTCATAAACAGGATAAATATTACAAACACCATTAAAATAAGTTGTGATCTTATTTTTAATAATAACCTATTTGAACGTTAACTTTTTTTCTTCTCTCTCCTGTAAAATTAGAAGTTTTTGACTTAGGACACTTTTCTTGCAAGTGAGCGATATAATGATTAATTTTCACTCAATAAATGGATTTGTGAAACCATAACTTTTTTGATGAATGTTGGGATTCTTAATAAACCCAAAAGTTAAAAATAACGAAGGAAAAAAATACTTTCTTTGGATTTTTCTAATACTTTAAGCGATTATCATAAACTGAGTAATTGTTAATATTACATGATTTTGTTTTTAATGAATTATTATTGATCATTTTTAATAAAATACTGTGAATATAATTCCCTTTTTAGGTTAAAAGGGATCGAAGGACAGTATAAAATCTTATTCGTCTTACAAATCAATAAACGAAATTTTAGAAAATGATTTTCTTCTAAGCTTGTTATTAAGATTTATTTCAATTTAAAGTAAAGAAAAAAATAATTATATTTCTGTGAATATATGTTTCCAATTGAATAAGCAAACTGAAAAAGTGTAAGCTACTGAAAATATTATTCAAATGTGTCTAATCATATTTTTATATAAGTAATTTCCTTGAAAACAATATTTCAATGAAATTCGACTATGAAATAAAAATGAAACAAATAAAGTGAGACGCAATATCTACTTTTCAAAATGCGAAAATATATTGATATAACTTTTTATACATAATATAATGGAATTTTATCAATGATCGAAATTTGATATAAATAAATATAATTTAATTTATAATTATAATTAAATAATAATTTATAATTAATAATTTATTTTTTTTTTTGATAATAAATATAATTTAAATTTAATTTATAATTATAATTTAATAATATAATTTAAATTTAATTTATAATTATAATTTAATAATATAATTTAAATTTAATTTATAATTATAATTTAATAATGTAATTTAAATTTAATTTATAATTATAATTTAATAATATAATTTAAATTTAATTTATAATTATAATTTAATAATATAATTAATAATTTAATTTTTAATAATAAATATAATTTAAATTTAATTTATAATAAATGTGATATTTTAGAAAGATTAAAAAAAGAAAAAAACTACCACAAAAAGTTAAAATAAGAATTAATTATCTTATTATTAAAATCATATATTACCTAGAAATACAAAAATATTTTATATTTCATTGAAAACAGAAAAAAGAACAGAAAGCTGCATATTTAATTATTACAAGAAAAGAAATATAAATTGCTACAGAAAATTTTTATTTCAACCTACTTTGTTAGATTCTTATGAATTTCTATTAAAAATTCAAAACCTTATCAATCTTTTTCCGAAAACCTTTTTCCAAGTAAAGAATCAATTCTGAGATGTAACAAAAAAAAAAAAAAAAAAAAAATTTCTCCTGAAAATTTAATATCTTCAATTTCGAGTACGGTATTAAATATTCAAAAGTTAATTTCGTAGTGCATAGTATTACAAGCTCTAAAGAATGGATTCATTTGCTCCCTACTGGAAACTACTTAGCTGTTTTTAGGGTTGTAAGCACCTACTTTAGTTTCTTTTTATAGTGAAAAGTTTTAATGCCAGTACTTAAGTGCGTCGTTGGTTTTACTAAAAGCTTTTTAAACACCAAAATTCGTTTATAGCATTGTGTTACTATTGTGCCCCAAAAGTAAGGCCAATTATTTTTTGTTTCAAAAACTCTTTATTTATTCTTCCAAATTTATTTCATCACCTTCAAAGTAATCCCTCCGGATACAATGCACTTATGTCAACTTTTTTTCCAATCCTCAATGCATGCTAAAAAGTCATCGGCAGGGATGGCCTCAAAGCGCGCGGCGATTCACGTTGAATCTCTTCAATCGGCTCAAAACGGTGTCCCCGGAGTGGTCTTTTGATTTTACGGAATAGTCGCACGGTGTCAAAACGGTGGTTGTGGAACGATATGGGTTTCATTTTTGGCGAAAAAGTCACGAAGAATCAATGCAGTGTGAGCTGGAACATTCAGAGTTTTCGGTACCCATCGAGATTTGACGCGTTATGAGGCCCAAAATGGAATTGACCGATGCTTTTGAAATTTAGACATCATCAATAAGGTCTCTAATTGTAAACTGACGGTTTGCAAGCCCCAAATCTTTAAATTTTTGGACGTGAGCTTCGTCGGTTGATGGTCGACCAGAGGGCTCTTCGTCTTCAACGCGTTCTCTGTCTTCTTTGAACTGTTTATACCCCATCTAAACATTTCTCACCGAATGCCTTCTGCAACATTCTATACGTTTCCCCAAACAAAATTTAATGCAAGTTCTTTGCTGAATTAATTCATACTTTTCAAAATCGCCGGAATCAGTTTTTTAGCGTCTCACAAAGCCAAACGTAACTCGAACACTAATGAATATTTTGACGTCAAATTTCACGCAGATGTCAAGGACAGTGCCAGCAGCCTAAAAAAGAAAAAAAAATTGAAATTCCATAAGCTCCGGGAATTTTAAATTGAAAATTGGTCTTCCTTTTTGGACACAGTAGTATAGGTGGAAAAACTATAAACAAAGCGTTTTACTACATCTTTTTCCAATTTTTCATTGTTAAATAATACAAAAGATTATAGTTATCATATAGAACAAACCAATGGTTTACACAGAATAATTGCACGCTGATTTTATTTCGCAATCGGCGATAAAGAACATTTCACTTTTGTAAGATATCTACAAGAATCCACCATGTACAAGAAAGCAAATGTATAAGTAAATAAAAAAAAGTGATATAAATTAAAAATATTTCACTATTAATAAAGTTTTTTTTAAGTATTTATTGAAAAATATAGAGCAATATGTAAAAATACATATTCAAATATAAAAGTTAGCTACTTTAACTTAACTACTTTGGTCTTACTTTTAGGCGCAGTAGTACAATCTCTTAAAGAATAGATTCGTATGCTCCCTACTGGAAACTACTTAGTTGTTTTCAGGGTTGTAAGGACATTGTTTAATTTCTTTTCACAGGAAAAGTTTTAATGTCCGTGGTTAAGTGCGTCGTTGGTTTTACTACAAGCTTTTTTAAACACTAAAATTCGTTTATAGCATGATGTTATTGTCTCTTATGGGACTTCAATCGTAAGTACTTTAAATATACTATAAGCAACGTTATTTCTGTTTATGGTCAGCCGGAACTAACATTAAATAAAATTAAAGATTTAAACACAAATATTTTGACACGTCAAGGAAGTAAATCGCAACAAGAAAAAAAAAATATTGCCTCGTAGACTTTGAAACCAAGGTCTCGCTTAGAAAGTCGCCTTAATCCACAGGAAATATTTTGCAGATGAATAAATACTGCAATGTTATCTTCTTCGCGCATATAAGCTTCAGTTTCATCTGTTTCCATTCCATTACCTCATTTTTTTTTTCGGTTTGATGTACGGCACGAAGGAATTTTGACATTTTCGGAAGAAATATGTATTTGAAACAAATATAATAAATAATAAATATCGAATATGTTCGATTTAAATATTGATAATTATTATCAGCAAGTACTTCATCAGCCATAGTTTGACTTTTAAATTTTTGATAACAAAATTTGTGTTCTTACAAATTTGTATAAGTACTCTTTTTGTCTATCGTTAAAATTTTTTAACGTCATGAAGAAACAAAAATTTTAATTGCCAAGCATTTAATTTTTAAGCATTTAGTAGAAAAATTCCGTAATGTATATGTAAAAATTGTGAAAATTATCTTACTTCATGAATTAAAATAATATGTTATTAACAATACAAAGGTAAAAATATTTAAAGTAAAACACAAGTTCATTTGACAAAAGTAAAAAAATTGTATAATTAACAAATCATTTATGCACCAATTTCATTAGTAATCATTCTATAAAAAAATTCAATATTTTGTCATTAAAACATATTGAATTAAAATAAACTTGTAGCTTTTTTTTGCACTTCCTCCTTTTCTTGGACTTTTACAGTTTCAAAAACAATTTGATTCAAGAGGAATGTAAAATAATGCCCAATTTTTAAAGAATGGTGAATTTTTAACCAAATACAAGTGTGAATTTTTCCTGAATGAGAGGGGTTTTTTAAAAATTTTCTTTTAAGATTCACGCGGAAATATCTATTCAAATTCGAAAACAAATTTCTGTTAATATCAAAAATGAAATATGTTTGTACATAATTCATTTCATTATGAATATATTTCTAAATATTAAGCTTAATTTGATGCTAATATCTTTTTACAATAAGGAACAGATATTAAGCTTTTAAGAACTAGCTTATAATTCTATAAATTTGTAAGAGTATAGATAATCATAAATAATAGTAGAAAATCTTTTATTTAAAATTTAAATTATTTACAGCATTGTTATTACAATTAATATTATTTACAATATTATTCTTTCCGAAAACCCCTTAACATTAACTTATTTCGATAATTTTTTTTTAGTGAGGGAAAAATGGCTGATTTCTTTGTTTTATTACGCTTTATTCATTTTATATTAATAGATATTCAAAAAAACGGTTTAAGAGCACAATAAAAATACACGAAAACCCATACCGTCCATATTTGTGATCACTGAGCGTTATTAGTAAAGGATTTCGGGCATAAATTATTCATTATTATTCCAGGCATTAATTATTAAAACTAAATATATCTGGTATTATTTTTATCTTTATATTAGCAATTTGTTCAAATAATCCGATAACATTGACAGTCGAAATACTATTTTTACGCTATTTTCATATTCCTAACTACACACCGATACCGTTATCAGTGGAGCCAAACCACAAGATTTGTATTTTTTCTTATTGAGATAATCTGTAGTGAATAATTTATTATCAAATTTGTTTTTTTTATCAATGATGGTAATTATAAAAAAGTAAATGTCCAGATTGATGGCGTGAAGTACCATAGAACTGAAGCATAAAAAGTACTTCAGTTCAATGGTACTTCACGTCATTTATTTTTCCCATCAAAAGTGGACATAAATAAAAGTAGGATGATTCTTCTATAAAAGAAATTTACCTCAACCGATAAAATTAAAGTGATGTTAACGTAATTATAATCTTTGATCTATTGATTTTGAAACAAAATACATATACTAGCTACGATGGCTTTTATAAATTGTACAAAAATAATTAGAATACACTCATTTTTTTTTCTAGAATAGCCCATCAACAGATATTTTTTTACAAATATGTATAGATAACGTAACTTAAAATTAAATCTGAAACAAAATACTAAAAATACTATAAAAAGATATTCTAAATAAAGATATTGTATATGCTATAAATTAGTTAACATATTAAATTAAATACCTTTTTGCTGTAATAGTGCTTTTAGCTATTTAGAATTTTACGCTTTTTAAACTCTCCTTATTTAGAAAAATTCAAAATAATAATAAATAAACAAATATTTATTTACTTATTATGTAAGTAACGTAAATCATGTATTTGTAAGATGTTTTTCTCGATGTAACAAATTTAACTTCTGTTTTTAAAATATAAACAGCTTTTAACCTATGCTGTCATATTGCTAAATATCCGAAAATATAAATTTATCAAAAAGAAATCACGAATATATTGTATTGCATTGTTTCAGATTTCTTGAATGAAATAATCGTTATACTATTATACACAAATCAACAGTTATTTGTAAATTTTATAAGAAAACATGATTTAACTTTAAAATTGTATTTTTTTATGATAAAGAAGCATATATCACTCTTTTTGTAATACTTTTCTATTCTGTTTAATCAAAGCTAGTTGATACCATTGGGATCTTTTTGTTCTAGAAATAACCACACCCCACTAACACAGATAGCAGTATATACTGATAGCAGATAGTATATCATCTAAAATCTGATTTATATCCAGTTAAGAATTCTAAAAAAAATCAAACAACCATAATTTAATGACATTAAAATATGACATTTTATAACTAATACGTTCAGTTTCATTTGTTCAGGAAAGTTTTTTCATACAATTTTCTTAGTTGAATTGTTGACTTCTGGTTAAAAGCATATTAATTAACATATCGTTGTTGTATCTTGTAACTAAAATTATCATAACGTGTTTTACAAGAACATTCATTCCCTATCAATATTCGATACAAAAATCCTAATTTATTTCGATTTTTTCGTGGAGAATATATCAAGGTTAACGATAAGTTCAAATGAGAGCTACTAGTACTATTAACAACAAATTTTCTTAAATCTGTTCTGTGTATAAAATTTACTGAAAAAAAAAAAAATGATACTGAAAATTTATCACACATCTAAGTTTGTCCTCAAATTTAGTTTAACCAAAAATTAACGAAAATATTTTACAAATTCTAAAACAATGAAAAATATTTGTACAATTATTTTTTAAAATGACACAGTAAATTAAACAATTAAATGTTAACACTTGCAACTTTATAAGGCATATTGTATGTAATTAAGTTGACACTACCAAAAGTTTATCCTATTTTTAAAATATACAAGGGTTACATTTTTACTTTTAATCCTTAATGTTTATGTGTTGGATATTATATGCACATGCAGCTTTTATTTCACCTAAAGTAGAAAAACATTTATAATCTCACTGTCGAAGAAAAAAAAAAAAAACTGTCATCAAGTTATCTTAACAGATATCGTAAATAAATGTTCCACAAAAACACAATCAATCAAATCTCAAAGGATGAATGTTTTTAAAACTGGGTTTCGCTTATAAAGCCGAACCAGACACAAGTTTCTTATGATCACTATCTATTCTCTTCACCTCAAAGTGTTTAAATTACGCAGCCTTTCCTAAGTCAATAAGATCTTCGAGTCGTCCTCTGCTGTATGCCACTGCTAGAATATGCTTACAGCATTTTGAAATTTTGCCGTCGAGTGTTTTGGAAAAGTACTTGCCTTAAAACTCTGGTATTGTCTAAGTATGACGTCTACAGGTGCACAAACTTGTCCACCAGCTGTTCTATCGAAAACGAGGGTGGGGACTCCTTTACTGTAAACAGACCTTTTAATATGTGTAGAGTTTGTGCGTAGTTGTGCTATTTCGTATACAGACATAACGCGTGTTTTTTGTTTTTACTTTTTGTTGGAAATGAAATTGAAAAACTTTTGTAAATAATTTTAAACTTTATACATATAGTTAATCTGAGTTCTAATTAAGTAACAAATGTACAGTATTGGATTAACTTTTACTAATTTAACATTACATTTTTGGGCAGTTTCTGTATTTTATATTCGTTCGGGGATCGTTTTGATCAACTTATACTTAGAAAACGTGCTGCCAGAAAAAAAGTAATTATACGAAAAGGGTTTTCTTTGGTCAGAAAATTTAGTTTGTTTCTTTCGTTAGAAAGCATACATTGGTCTATACAAGTTCATTAAAAATAAACCGTCGAAATTTCAATTTTAATTTACAGAAGAAAAAAAGTTTCAAAATTTGTACAGTTTTTTTTAGAATAAATAGCTTCATATTCTGTTGAAGTTGCTGAAAAGTTTGTTATGTACTAAATACATAAACAAAAATAAAACATCTTTCAATCGGTTAAAAAAATGTAAAAAAATATTTATAATACTCAATAATTCAGGTTAAAAATACATATTAGAAAAAAATAGGTTAAAAATACATATATTAGAAATTCTTTTGATAATGCTTATTTCAAACCTAAGGGATTTAAGATGCTATTTATTAAAAAAAGGACTGCTTTTTGTTTTATTTTCGTATTAGAGAAGATTCTATTAGATCTTCATAACCAAATCTTACAAATATGTAAAAAACGCAGAAAATGCATTAATAAAGCAACACATATTAAACGAAAACGTCAAAAAAAGTATTTGCATACTTATATTGACCTTATATTTGTCAGAGAATAATTTCTTAAACTAGCTTTTGCGTTAACTCTTCTAGAAAAAGAGAATGAATGCTGGCTCATTTCAGAAATCTTCCAAACTGGTTGGCCATCGAGTCTCGTTACGCCAGATGCAAATGAAATGGTATTGATCCTTCTAGTCTGTTATTGCAAAGAATTGAATTGTGGACATTTAAAAGGGACGGAATTGTTAGTTCCAGTCACAAATGATTGACGAAGAAATGTACGTCGTAGTTTAAGTAATGTAGCTTCGGCTCCAGTTGGCTCCAGACCAGCAGATCTGACCAGACTTGAAGACGCTTCTGTCTCGACTTTTCTCCTTCTCTCAGGTTCATTCCTTTTTCATTCTTCCCAATTCTTCCAAATCTGAAGTAAGAAATTTTTGGTTTCTTTGGAAGCCGACAACACGTGGCAAACTATTTGCAGCTTGAATTTTTCCATTGGAGTGACTTGCCAGATTCCACTTTTAGAGTGTCTGCCAATTCTATACGAAGCATGCGAAAGTCTTTACTTAATTACTTAATCAATGTAACAAATTGTAAGAATCGCTTTGTATGTTTATAAATAAGAGCATAGAAACATTTGAATTTATGAATATTTAAAATCCAATTTTTGCAATATTATTACTCGTAATTTGATAATTGTTAAGATACTATTCAATTGCTATCTTTTAGAAAAAGCCTTTATGTTTCTATGTACATGGTTCTGTCAAATAGTTTTCTTCTTTTTGTAGTTTCGTGAGAAAAGAAGATATGAGCATCACGTTTGCGTGCAATTGTACTAATTGTATCTCATTATTGATATTTGCCATTGTCATTAATGCAGTTTCTTTTGCAATTTATTTATTAAGTGCAGTCAATTAGTTTTTAAGACATCCTTTTAATGCTAGATTTGCTTGTCTTTAGAATAAGAAAAACGTGTTCTAGTTTGTTTTGCAACGATATTTGTAGAGATTGAAATTTTAAAATAGGATTTTCTAAGGAACATAAACTATTTATTAAATGTGACATAATAATGCAGTACACTTAAAAGCAAGAATTCAATGTAAAATATGTTAAATAAAGAATTTAATAGTGAAAAGTTTTAATGGGAAAGTAGCATAATAGTTATGAAAGTTATTAGCGTTGTATACTATTCTAGCTTACAATTGTGCAATTTATTTACGTGAATACAATTTAAAACTTATTTTTATTGAAAAAGAGATGGATAAATTTCAGAAAATTTCTATACTGAATATGAATTTAGAAAATATATATAAAGTTTATTCAAAAGCATTCGCGCAATAATGACTTCTGTCCTTTTTTGTAAATAAAAGATAAAGATAGGCAAAGCTTCTTTTCTTTTCCTTTTTTTATTTACTTGAACTTTTGTAATAAAGTTGTCTTAGAAATATTGCAATTTGCCATCCTATTTTTTACAACTTCCGTTTAATCTAAAAAAGCCTGCTTAATGAATTATTTTTGTTTCAGCAAATATTTGTATTACATAAAAGCAAATGTTTTTATTACTATAGAAACCAAAAGCCTGATATCGATATCGCTATACATTAATATTAACAGTCCTCAAACAATAAAGCAAGTATGAATCATAGAAATCATTTTTGTGGCTTTGAAACATTTTATTTGCAACTTAAGCATTTTGAAGAGATTTTTTAAAATTAAAACGAAAGAATGATTTAGGGTGCTAATTCACTATTTTTAAAATGCTTTTCATTTCGTATAGACGAACTGTTTTCGTTTATTAAAAAGTCTTTCGATATGAACTATAAAGTATAATTATTATTATTTGTTTTGAATTTGTTGTCGTGATTCTTATGTAAAATGACTCGTAAATATAAATTACATCAAGATTTTGATAACGTTAAACCTAATAACATTTTAATACTTTTCGTAGTTAATTCATGGATACGATCCAATTCAAAGTGATTTTTGTTAAATAGTCCCCCTTTTTTTTTTTGGTAAATATTTAAATCATTTATGCTTAAATTATTAATTCCAATTTTCTGCAATAGAATTTTAGAACTAATTTAATAAACGTTCATCAGTATTAATGTATTTTTCTGTGAAAGGAAAGTGCAAAATTAATTTTTGATGATTACATTTAATTTAAACTACTTTAAAATAGTTAACTCTTCTTTTGAAGCTTTTTTATATGGACTTAACCATTTTCAAATAATGTTTTTATTTTTTCTGATTAATATTTTATCTTTTTTTTATTATTTTTTTTTATATGTTAATACTAGTTCAAAATGCATTTCGAGATGAACATTTTACAGATTAAAATTGCACATATCAATATTCTATAATTAAAAACTTGAAACTTTTATTTTTTTAACTCAGAACAATGAATATAGCGATCCATTCTTTAGTTTACGGGAAAAATTAATCATATTAAAATATAGTATTAATAATTAATTTTGTACTTTACTGAATATTCTCTTTTGAATCTTATTTATATCAAAGAACAAATTTTGAGCCTATTGTGAAATAAAATGTCAATGAAACTGTGAATATTTTAATAGTAAACATTTTCTTTTTGTGAACTTATTTCATTGTGTTTCAGAAAACTCCCTTTTTTATAAGTAAGATATCAACTCGTGTTCAATGGTATAAGACTGATATCAGTCCATGTTCCCTATTCTAATAAAAATTCATGGGCTCTTAATCTGATCGAGCTCTTAATCCTAACAGTCACAGTACGAAAATTCCTTAACAAAAGTTTGGCCTTCGCATACGAGGGCCCCTCTCTCATGATATAACATTCAAAATTTATAAATGATTCATTAGATGTGCAGTGATTCAGACATCGATCAGCTGTCCTTGCCTCGGGAAGTGGTGAAGATTAATAAGGGCTGAAAATCTTTATGAATAAGTTATTTCTCTCGTTTCTTTTTTTTGAATAATTAAGATATCAAAAAAGGGGATTTTGCTCCCCCTCAGGGAAGTTTACACTGCAAGTGTGCAAGTTGTAGTATATTGTAGAAATCTTAGGATTTGTATTCAATTTTATCTCCTCTTTCAAAAACTTTTCTAAATACATGGCAGGTTTTTTTCTGATTAGTTTAAATAAGTTGTAAAATTCAGTTTAGAAAATGTTTCCTTTATTTTAAGATATTTAATTATTTTTTAGAGGTATCAGATACATTTATTAATATATAAATAAATTGGATTTAGGATATAAGGATAGGCTCATCGAATTTGATAATCATTATATTTATAAAAAATTTTTACTTGCAAAAAAAAATTATAATGCAACTCAAAATATTTATTTTTATCAAATAAATAAATATCATAAATGAAAATTTGCTCTACCTTTCTTACCAGTGATATGCATTTTAATGCAGACCAAATAATTTTGCATTAGTTAGGGAGGTTACTTTAAATATAAGCAACCAGAAAGACTACTTAAAATAGAAGTATATTTTCATATTTAAATATAAATAACTCTGTTCTAGTGGAGTATGTATAAGAATTAAAGTATTTCAAAACGTCAAACGAGTTATGGAAAATAAAACATCTGCTATTATCGTCCATATTCTCTATATGCACACAAAAACAAAATCCATCAAATCATTAGCAAAAAAATTCATTGAACTGATTTTCATTGAATTTCAAATACAATGGGGAATCCATTGTATTTGAAATTCAATGAAAATCAGTTTTATCACAAACACTACTATTACTACTAATAATAATACTGAAAATGAGAACACAATTTTGTACAGATTTTAGTGAAATTAAAAAATTCTAATAATAATTTTAAATTAATTTTATATTTTTTTATTTTAAATTTCTTTTTATGTACTCCTCAGTATAATGGGTTATTGCGATTTCTGTAAGTAAACTATAGTGTTCGAGTTGAATGGCTAATTATAAATTATAATTAATCTACAATTCATTTCAATTAATCTTTTTAAGCTGATTTGTGAAGGAAGGGTTTTTATTTTTCAAAATTTTGATTTCTCGCCTGAAAATTAACTAGAATAATCTGCTAAAATATTTTCCAAAATAATTTTAAATTGAAACGTTAGTAACGTTAAATATACTTCCCAAGTTTTATTAAGTTTTATTTTATATCCAGTTTATTACAGTTTAGGAAAAATAGTATTTTGACAGCTAAAACTATTATATTACTTATTCCAGAAGATTGAAAATGCATTATCTTGTATCTAATAAGGAACACAGTATTTATTTGGAATAGAACACTATGCGTATTCAGCCAATTTCTCGCAAACATTTTTTTTTTAAGAAATATTAAGCTCATGTAAGCTAAATGTACTATAAATACCAAGAGCATAATCCTCATTGTATTATCAACTACTTGAATATTTATAAGTTAGTGCTTGAATCAACATATATCTAACGCCTGTGTTTTTTTAATAGCATAAAAGTGATAATGTTGTGAATTATCTCCTTTTTTATATAGTGCCTTTATTTGTATTTCAAAATGTGCCATATAACAAGGGTTACTGTATTAAGTAAAAAATCTAAAATAGTTGAATAAAGGAAAATATTCTTTCCACTTTTAAAGAATTTTTCATCATATAATGAAGATTGACTTGCATTGTCTTCATCTTTGTGTGTGTGTGCTTGATTGTTGAAAAGTTCCTTGAATTCCCTACTTGTTCAAATTGGCGCTTTTTCATTACAATTATTCAATGGTTTGAAGATCTCTCATAACAAGAATTTCATTTAAAACGTCTTAGATTAGGTTCGTCTTTAATTTATAAGCATTTATTACTCTTTTGATGGATTCAAGATCATGGCAGGAATTTCTGCCGCAGATATTGGCCTATTTTGTACTATTCGTTGAAATCTGATGTCTGCATTTATTTTTGTTTTCCTCAGCTGCATACAAAAATAATTAAAAAGTAAAATTTATATCTGACACATTACAGTAATGTATATGGAAAAATTTCTGTATGAAAAGGTTTATATTGGCTAATAATGATGGTGGATGGTTATAGATTATTATAATAGATTATGGATGGTTATGGGTGCAGGATAGTTGGATACGTACGTCTTCCTGGTTTCATCAATTATAAGATTTCTTGGATGGTAAAATAAAACTGAATTTAAAAACATCCATCACAGTTGTTGTATGGGGTTTATTATATTAATGTCGAATGTTTCAAAACATTCAAAAAAATTTGTACGACTTTAATTTTCTTTTAAAATTTTAATTAAATAATTATAATAATTTATATAAAAATTAAAGTCGTATGAACTTTTATTCTTTAAAATCTTTTGAAACATTCAACTTAAATGTAACATAAACCTACTAAAACAACTATGATGGATGTTTCTAAATTCAATTTTATTTTTACTGTTCAAGAAATCTTGTAATTGATGAAACCAGGAAGACGTACATATCCAAATCACCCTGCACCCATAACCATCCATAATCCATTCAAAAATAACATCCAGATTTCTTTTCTGTGGCAGTAGCGAACAGGTATATTAATGATGTTCTATTATAAAACCGGTGTAGGAATATATAAAAGAGCTTTCCTGCTTTATCCGGCAGCCGTGGATTCAGGAAATTCACGAATCACGGCCGGAATTCAACATCCATTAGAAGCCGAGCGCGCGCTTTTCAACTTCCGACCGCGATTTTACCTTTTCCAGGCTGACGTCACTCCGGAAGTCTATTTGGTGTGTAATGAATGACAATCTGAAGAAATCGATAGGTCCCTCTTTCCTTTGCGGTTTGTCCGACGTGAATGATATGGTGTTAACACGAGCGCTTCTTTAAATGCGGCTCACTGAGTCAGCGGTTTTCACTTTGGATCGCCAGTATACCTAATAAGCAATAAGGATGTTCTGTCTCTGACCAATTAAAGTTATTCCTTCTCTATTTTTACTTTTTATGGTAACCAATAATGGTTTAAACTAAGTATCGATACATTTATATTGATAGTTCTTACACAGGATATCCATAAAGTCTTTCCCTTTTAAGGATGTTAAAGACTTAAAAAAATGAGAAAATGTGAAACTAATTAAACTATACTATAAATAGACAAAAAAAAAAAGGCTCTTAAGGTTCCTCTATTTAACTCAAAGAAAAAAAAAAAGCATTTGTTTATAATTTACGTCAAAACATTTTACTAATCTAAAATATTAATATGTGAAGTGTATATAAAGTTTTAAATACTATCCAATGGGAAAATGTGTTCTTTAAACAATTCGATGGCTTGAGTAAAGTATTTAATTTACGTACTCACCGCTATGTCTGATGTAATCTTATATAAATCGTAAATTCGTGTGTAGAAAATGTTTATAATAAGCAGTAACGATGTTATAAGCATCCTAATAAGCAGAACATCCTAATAAACAATAAGGATGTTCTGTCTCTGACCAAGTTAGAGTGGTGGACAAAGTATTCCACCTCTATTTTTACTTTTTATGGTAACCAATCCTATTTTTTAAATTATCGATACATTTATATTGATAGTTCTTTCACAGGATAGCCATAAAGTCTGTCCCTTTTAAGAATGTTAATGACGTAAAAATTAAGAAAATTTGAAACTAATTAAACTATTCTATAAATAGACAAAAAAAAAAAAAAAAGGCTCTTAAGGTTCCTCTATTTAATTCAAAGAAAAAAGTATTTGCTTATAATTTACGTCATAAATATTTTAGATTAAAAAAAGATGGTTTTAAATTCATATGCGAAGTGTCTTTAAAGTTTTAAATATTATCTTAAGAGAAAATGTATTCTTTAACTGGTTTTTGAAGCAATTCCGTGGTTTGAGCAAAGTATTTTAATTACGTCCTCACAGCTTTATCTGATCTAATCTTATATAAATCGCAAATTCGTGTGTAGAAAATGTTTATAATAAGCAATAAGGATGTTCTAAACATCCTAATAAGCAATAAGGATTTTTTTGTCTCTGACCAAGTTAGAGTGGTGAACAAAGTTATTCCTTCTCTATTTTTACTTTTTTTGGTAACCAATCCCATTTTTAAATTATCGATTCATTTATATTGATAGTTCTTACACAGAATATTCTTAAAGTCTTTCCTTTTTAAGGATGTTAATGACGTAAAAATTCAGAATAAACTATAAACAGACAAAAAAAACTCTAAGGTTCCTCTATTTAACTCAAAGAAAAAAGCCTTAGTTTATAATTTACGTCATTAATATTTTAGATTAGTAAAATGTTTTATGCGAAGCGTCTATAAAGTTTTAAATATTATCCAATGGGAAAATGTGTTCTTTAACTAGTTCTTTAAACAATTCTATGGCTTGAGTAAAGTATTTTATTTACTTCATCACCGCTATGTCTGATCTAATTTTATATAAATTGCAAAATCGTGTGTAGAAAATGTGTATCCAATGTAAGAATACCCGTGTGCATTTTTTTTTATTTAGTAATATTTCATAGTCTTGCAAAAGCGTAAAATATTTTCTTACTGAATCAAATACGGAACTATCTCCTTACATATTTGGGAGAAGCTGGAATGTGGATCAATAAAATGCTTAATATGAGCATGTACTTCGTCTGACGCAAATGCAAACCCTCAACAGTTATTGTAATGTCGTAAATTATTGCATCATACAATTTTGCGTAATTTAAGAAAGATGATGCAATCCCTTCAGCTTTCAGCACGATGGCCAATCTCCGCCTAAATCGACAGAATTATTTTTAAAAGTGTACAAATAATAATGCTGTCTTTATGCTTAACAATATTTTATAGAAGAAAAGATATGGAACAAAAAAAATCCATTTTAAAAAACAGGGAGAAATAGAAATTTAGATTTAAAAAAGTCATCAGAAAATTAAAAATTAAATCATAAAATTTTCTGTTGTAAATGAAAATTCGCAAAATGTTTCCTTTAAAAATCATAAATATTAAAAATACTTTCTCATCATGAGTAATCAAAATATTAATACATGAAATAATACTTAAAAGTATAATTTAAGAACGCGATAATATCAAATTTGTTGAATATTTTCTTAAGTTGTTTTGATAAAAAAAAATTTTAAAAACTTTTAATTAAAGTTTGCCATAATGAAATTATTTCTAGCATAATCGATTGTTATTAATTTTTTGTCGACTTATTTGATTTGAAAAAGGAGAATGAAAATTAATTGTAGCCCTTTATTAATGACTTATTTAATTCGATAAAAAAAGGGGAATTGTGTGTGTTGACTTTTTTTTTTGGAAGGAAAATTTAGAGTGATGAAATCTTTCAATTAATTAATAAGTTTGCTCACAGAAGACGCTTATGAATTTTTCCCCCTTCTAAATGTATGATGCGGAAAAAAAGGTGTCTTCATTCCGCATGCAATGTTTGCAATTTGTGAGGCCGCTTTCGAATCTGGCAATCCTATAGGTTGACATGTACAGTTCGACCGTTTTGTGCAGCATATGATTCAACGTCCCATCCGTCTTTTGAAATAATGTCCTTTTGTTCATTCCGAACGCCAGCTGCTATGATCTGATGCTTGCAACGAACTGTCGACTGTCCTATCTGTTGGCCAAGGTTTCGCTCAAAGATTTATCTACAGATCTTTATTTCAAACGGGAATAATATAAAATTTATTATGTACATCAAGGCCTCTCGTTATAATCGCATAAATGTTAATTTGGAAATAAGTTGACTCTATTTTAGCTTTTCGAAAACTTTATTTTCGTTACAAAATTTCAAAACTCTTTGTTCATAGAATGGCTATGTACTGCACAAATACTAAAAATACCGGGAAAATATTATATTTTTATAAGCTTTTAAATTTCGAAATTAGTAGTTTTCATTTAGATTTAAATTAATTTTTGTATCAATTTAAGTTAAATAATTTAGAGTTCTCCACCTTCCTGATATTATTATAATTGTGAGAATAATATTATAATTGTGATAATTATAATTGTGAGAATAATATTATAATTGTGATAATTATAATTGTGAGAATAATATTATAATTGTGAATAATTGTGAGAAAAATATTATAATTGTGATAATTATAATTGTGAGAATAATATTATAATTGTGATAGTTATAATTGTGAGAATATTATTAATTGTGATAATTATAATTGTGAGAATAATATTATAATTGTGATAATTATAATTGTGAGAATAATATTATAATTGTGATAATTATAATTGTGAGAATAATATTATAATTGTGATAATTATAATTGTAATATTATAATTGAGAATAATATTATAATTGTGATAATTATAATTGTGAGAATAATATTATAATTGTGATAATTATAATTGTGAGAATAATATTATAATTAATTATAATTGTGAGAATAATATTATAATTGTGATAATTATAATTATAATATTATAATTGTGATAATTATAATTGTAATATTATAATTGATAATTATAATTGAGAATAATATTATAATTGTGATAATTATAATTGTGAGAATAATATTATAATTGTGATAATTATAATTGTGAGAATAATATTATAATTGTGAATTATAATTGTGAGAATAATATTATAATTGTGATAATTGTGAGAATAATATTATACTGTGATAATTGTGATAATTATAATTGTGAGAATAAATTATAATTGTGATAATTATAATTGTGAGAATAATATTATAATTGTGATAATTATAATTGTGAGAATAATATTATAATTGTGAAATATATATAATATTATAATTGTGATAATTATAATTGTGAGAATAATATTATAATTGTGATAATTATAATTGTGAGAATAATATTATAATTGTAATTATAATTGATAATTATAATTGTAATATTATAGTTGTGAGAATAATATTATAGAGAATAATATTATAATAATTATAATTGTGAGAATAATATTATAATTGTGGTAATTATAATTGTGAGAATAATATTATAATTGTATAATTATAATATAATATTATAATTGTGGTAATATTATTATAATTTCTGTTGTCATTAACAAGGCTTTTGTTCAACACAACCATATTCTATATTAAAATTAATATGAGATAACTTTTATCGGAAAATTTACAATGCTTTTACTACCAGATGTACTTTTAAAATATCTGAAAATATTCTTAACTTCATTTGAAATTAACAAATTAAAATGGTTTTTCTCTTAATCAAAATATTCAAGATAATATTAATAGTTACCATAGTATTACCATAATATAGGTTATAATTGGCATAAATTGAAATTTACAAATCTGTTTTTAAAATGAGCCCAAATCTTTAAAAATAAAAGTTGAACTTTGGTATATTGTACTTAAAATATTCTTTCTGTGCACTTAGAAGATTAAGATGATACAGACCTGAAATAAGATTTAAAAAAAAAAAAAAAATTTTATTTAGTTAACGCTATTTAAATATTATAGGAGAATATCAAATGAGTTTTGCCTAGATATGTTAAGATAGAAGATGCACCATAATAAATATTCGGCATTGCCTGTTTTCTTTATTTTCTCAAATAGCGTCAAAGATAATGGAACGGAATTGTCCATGAATTTGCACAGAGTGGGTCGATGATTTTCAGAAGAAAATATAAAATCTCGATTATATAAAGGGGGAAAAAGTTGGATGAAAGCCAGATGAGACGATATCGCCCACTAACCTATAACAATAGCTCTCCGTGCTTTTGCAAAAAGGCGTCTTTTTTGTTGGAAAAAAATTCTTCCCTCCTCCCCACATTCAGCAAAAAAGAAAGGAGGAATCCATAGTGAAGCGTAAAACGCTTTAAAACAATTTTTCCGCGCCTTTCCACAAAAAAGAATTCTTCGAATCTGAAATTACTGTGGGGGGTAACTTTCTGCTATAACCTTTATTATTACTTTGTTTTTCAGCTTTCTGTAAGCCAGAATAGTTTGCTGATAAAGAATAGTTTAGATAAATATATTTTGTAAGTTAGGTGAAAAGATAAGAACTTATTGTTTCTTATTTTAACAAATAAAATTAGACATTGTTTATATTTTTAAATACAAATACAAAATAAAATGGCTTGCATATGAAATTGTAATGCAAATCGTTATTGTAGTAGATTTTTTTAATGAAAAGTACTATTTGTATTGCTATTTTTTTTTTCAAAGATTGACTAAAGATTGTAGAATGAAATGGAAGATATACCGTTAAAAGTAAAAAATGTTTTTAATATAAAAGCATTTTTCTAAAAGCAAAATTATTAAGCTATTTACTAAGCTAAATTAAGCTATCACAATAATTAATAAATAAAAATAAGAAATAATTAAATTTTTAATAAAAAATCCCACTTTTAATGTACTCCTCACCGAATTTCTCCAAGGTCATTCATTCTACAAAAACATATGAGTCATTTTACAAAGAAATAAAGTTAACACTAGGAAGTAGTAGACATTAAATGTTAACTTCTACTGTTAACTTTGTTAATTAACAAACAATAGATTGGTATAAAAATACATTTCTGAAGAAATGAAATCCATAATGACGCAAGACATCCTTTCTTTGTTTTTTAGAAATCTATGATTTCAGTATCTTTTATTAAATGATGCAAAAATAAAATTAAAGTTACTCAATCTCTCTTTTAAAAAAACGTCGTCTTTGGAAAACATCTTCAACAAAAAAATTCCCTTTCCAGGATTTGTCTATGAAATTTGTAAATTATTTAGCATTAATTATATTTTACAGTAAAACCTTGATTCATCGTTTTTTGTGAGGCATTCGAAAAAAACTATGAATATGAGGAATGCAAATCAACATAGAATTTCATTGATAATAGTTTCTATCCTAATACATACAAGTTAATACTCTTGTAGAAATATACAACAGAAAACGTTATATGAAGAAAATTTTTTTTTACTTATCAAGCTATATAAATAAAATTCAAGCTGATAATTTCTATTCATTTATTTGAAATATTAAGTAATTTGAATATTTCTGGTTTTCTAAAACAACTATTTTCAACATTTACATCTTTTTATTTTATCTTTTTCAGGAATTCCATTAGTGTAAATAAAGTTCCAAAATCTGCAAAATTTTCGAACGATTGATACCAAAAAAATTCCTTTGAAGGAATTAATAGTAATATAACTGTAAATAAAAGGTAATAATGATAATGTAAAGTAATGTAATTGTAAATAAAGCAGAGTAAATAAAACTCACTTAGATAAATGAGTTTTATTTGCATTGTTAAAATAGCATTTGACCGTTGAATTAAAATGATGAATGCTGGAAAACGAAAAATGAAGAAATGTTAGTGATTCTGCTGTTTTATTATGAATTCGATTTTAAAATTTAAATGCTCCATATACAGAAAAGATAACAAAATGTTCCTTTTCTAATCAAAGTGGAGCCTTAATTTTTAAAACACTATTGGGAACAAGTATGTGGTTTAATTTTTCAGTGAATAAAATGTAGATGCTTAATACAGTTAGGTATATCGAAATACTTTTCGAAATATTCTTTCAATTGATAAAATAATATATATAGATATAATTCTTATTATGTTTAAAACAATACTGTTTTTATTAAGCATTTCTTTGTCTATCCCTTCATTTGGGAATGTATTCATAGTGAAAATGTAAAGCAATTTTATCTGAAAAATATCAAAGCTGTTCAACAAAGTTCATAATTTTTTGAATTATTAAAAAGATATTTTGTTCTAAAAGCAAAATATGTGATATGGTAATTCATCCAAATTTCATGTTTTATTTAAAATGTTTTATTATAACAAACCCAAAACAAAATGAATTTCGTTACTTGTAAATAGATTCAGAATAAATATGCTATGCTATGAATACATTTAGCTGTAAATAAAATTTGTATTCAGCTGCAGAATAAAACAAATAGTAGCATTAAAATATAATATAAAGTAGAGAAGAAGACTACACGTGGCTTTCTTATGTCCTAATTTATTAAACTGCTTAATGCTAAGATTGTTCAAAAACAAATCAAAGATCAGTTGTAAGTCTAAAAATAAAATACTTCATTATAACGTCTGAATTTTTATTAATTTTCTGTTTATTTTCAATTGTTTTTCCCTCCTTCGTATTATTTAAATTATTCAATGACTTAAGTTAACAGCATCCAATTAATCGGTATAATCAATTATTATATTTTTCAAACAATAAATCCTACGCAAAAATATTAAATCAAACAAATATTGAATTATAAATATGTATGAAAGCTGATTGTAATGTATTTTCGAGGTTTTAATAGACACAGCTTAGAAAAACTATTCTTACTCTTTTTTTTTATTCCCTTTTGCGAGAAATAAATAGCTTTATTAGATTCTACTTTTACTGAACAGCAAGAAAAGAGCTTTATTTGATATACATTGCGAAAATCAAAAATAATCTTTATGAAATTACGATAAAAGAAAACTGTTGTAACATGAGCACATTAAGTCCAAGGACTCGGACATTAGATTTATTTATGTTGCTATAGTTTGAGGTAAATACATTATTAGGAAAAAAATAGAACGTTTTTATTTTTTGCATAATATTGTTGACTGTATGAGACAAACAGTTGAATTTATTTCTTGAAATGATCAAAATATGTTAAACTCTTGATGCAAAATATGCTTAAAAGAGGAAAAATACAACAGAAATCCTTTTATAATGAATACATATTTTCGTCTGCTATCATTATTCAAATCGATTTTCTGTTAAAGTGGATCATATCATTGGCACAGTTTCTCGAACAGCAGCTTTTGATAGACGATTATTTTAAGGAAAGATGCATGGAATCTACAGTTTAGAGTATTAATATTCTACTTCTGAACATCCTTAATGCTGTGTAAAATCTAATTAAATCAAGGTCATTCACTAATTTTCTCATTAAATTACAGACTTGACATTTAGAAGGAATGCACTTTAAATTTAATGAAAGTAGATATGCTGATGTATAATATGCTTTTGGTCCTATGAAGATAACAAATATTGCTTGTCATCTGCAATCGAAAGAAGTCATGTTAGTATAATATGAATTTAGAGAAAAAAAAACATATCTACGTTCTCAAACACCTGTGAAAGACAGAAAGCTACAGGCCTTAAAGCGCTATTTGAATCACAGCTACTTATTTACAAAATTTATGAGAATAATATTTCACATTTGATTCGGGCAATTTTTAAAAACTTTTCTGAAAGAAGAAAAGAAACTTTTTAGTTAAGGAAAACTTGATTGGATAATGAAATTCCATCTCGATAATCTGATTTGATTTTAAAAGACAGGTAACTTAAATGATTTTGGAAACTTAAATTAAATTTAATCAAAAGTATTCCAGCTTTTAAAAATGTAGTGAATATATATTTTTTCTTTTTAATCTACATGTATATGAAAATTGGCTTTTTCATTTTCTTAAGTTCAGCGAAAATTATGTCTTTTGCTTATTGATTCAAACTGAAATGGGAGCCGTTGTCTTTGTTGATATAATATACTAACAAAAATACTTGTTAATAAAGATTGATTTTTCGTTAGTATAAACTATTTATTTAAAATGTGCCTGTAAATTTGTCGCTTGTTTTCATTGAATGCATTTACAATTATCAAATTTGAAATTCTAAAATATTGCAATATACAAATAATCTATTAACTCATAACTTTTTCCATTTCGAAGCATATTTCTTCCCCGATATTCGAGTGAAATCCTTTCTATTTTCAGATTGGACTGTTCTCACGGACCAATGAAGATTGGCGAGGCATAGAGAAACTTTATTGCTCTATTCCTCTTTAATATTAATATTAATGACTTTCCATACTCACTATACTGAAAATTACTTTTCTATTCGTACACGAATGACTCCACAGTAAGCTAACAACTTAATGCTTAATAAACAATATCCCCTTCTTAAAATCTGTTACACAGAATGAAGGATTTAAATTAATCTAAAAACATGTGCGTGTTGATTCTTTACCCGGAATTTTAAGATACTTACCCTCTTTCCAAATTTTCAAAAATATATTTTTCGTCAATAGTTATGCACTCTGACAAAAAAAAGAAAAAAAAGCATTATTAAGGCATTGAGACATTATGAAGATATACTCATATTTAATTTCAATAAAAATAACACTCATGATGAATCCCATGATAATGGAATGATAAGAAAATCAAGGTCGTGGGAGCCGTAAATGACTAGTTGTTGTACACTGAATGTTTAAATCAATGATTGGTGATGAGATCTCTCCTGGGGAGGGGTGCAATATATGCTTGTATGGATCTTCAAAAGAATTGATGGCGATTTCTTCTCTAATCCTGCAACATATTGTCATTCCTCAATAGATAAATGACATTTTGGAGTGTCTGAATTAGAAGGACTGCCATGTCTTGTACAATTGACGAAACGTCTGGCGGATTTTGGTAATCAAAGAAGAATAATTGTAAGAAGAAAGTCAGCGACATACGAACCGTATGGGATCTGTCATTATCTTGTTGAAAAATTGCCTTTGGATAACGGGCAACGAAGACTAACGCCAACGGCAGCAGAATGCTATTATCATACCATTAAGCTCTTAAAGTTATTCGTAGTATGATTAAGGGCGACTTGAGTACATATAAGAATGCTTAACATTCCAGGGGTAATGGCTACGTATCTCTGTAAAACAAAGGCTGGTTGAAATCATTGGCACACTGGACCGTTCATACACGGATCCGATGGTAATCTGCTCAAGATTGAAGCGAGATTCATCGCTGAACACAATGCGAGGTCAGTCTGCTAGCATACATGATGACCGGCTATGTCATTGCTCCAGATAATTTTGTCAATATTATGGAGTTAAAGGCGGTTATATGCCCAATTCATCTTGAGACAAGTTCTATGAAATGGTGGAAGATACCACGAGTGGTGTAAAAGACGCTGTAGCACGTTGAATATTGGACAACGATGTCAATTAGGTAGAATGAGCCTATCACACAATAATTTCGCCTTGCCTTGAATTCGAGTACCTAGACCTTCCAGAGACTTCCTTCACCTTATGAGATTTTTGCGATAGCTATTGCTGCCAGAACACTGAACAGCAGTGTCTGTACGGTGCAAGAGCTGACCTATTGCTCGGTATTATCAGTCAATTTTAAGTATCCTAATTGGGCGATTACGTTCAATTGGCCATCAAGAGTTTGAAAACATCGCAATAGTATCATTTGATGGGTTTCCAAAAAATGAAGCTGAATCCATTAGCAGGCCCTACTATCAATTTGTTTTTAAAATTAGTCTTATTCATAAAGAATTAATCATAAACATACCTACTCATGAACGTCTTCGCAAAGACTGCAGTTAATTCAATTTTATCGTATTTTCATCCCGTTCCCCGAAGCAATAGAAACTTCACGAGTATTGATAGAAATTTGATCCCCTCCATTCGAAATGGCTGAGAGATATTTGCCACTGAATAAGCTGAAGAACAACTAAATTTTCTGATTGAATCCTATTATTTATATGTTTAATTTTTATTACTCACCCCTAACTAGGATGAACTGGTGTTTTTCAGGGCTTTCAAATATTTTATTTTTACAAACTGACAAAGATGATCGAACTACTAGCTTTTATTTTTTACGTATAATTTTTTCCTTAAAGCTAATAATTTCCTTCGTTTCCTGTAACTGATCTGATCTCGAGCAAGTTTCTCTCAAAAATATTTTCTTTCAGTTAATTAATATCATGATTTTTATATTTATTTCTTAATTAAAAACGGGCTTATGTAATATAATGATAAAGGCAATTACGAAATGTTATGTCTGCCACAATAGATCATGGGGAGAGGGTGCAATAAGATAAGTTTTTGCAATGAACGTGCCAGTTACGGAGTACCTTTATCAGTTTAATCTCGATATTATTTCATATATTTTCTTTTATCTACAATCATTCTCCATACGTAAAAAAAGAGAAAATAATGAGTGCTCTATCTTTGTATATGACTTTCTTAATTTGAAGAGAATATGAATGGAAAAATATTTAGGTTGATAAGAAATATTGTAATGATAATAATAGATCTTTATATATTTACATGATTATTTATACTTTTGATTTTTGTACTACTCACATTGAAACAAATCAAAAGAAACAAATTTTAATTCTAATAATTACTTGATTTAATCGCACAAGTAATGCAGTATTAATTTAAATTTATTTATTATAATATAAATGTAGGAAAAACTGGAAATATTGGCAAGAACAATTTGAATCTTTCAGTGTTGTTTTGAATCTGTTAATAATATTCTTATCTAGAGCTTGTAATAAAAACACTTTTGAAAAATTAACTAACTAGCTAAATTAGCTTAATAGCTACACTTTTATTAAAATTTTTATAAAAGTGTTGAAAAATTTTATGCAGCCTGCTACCTACCATTTGTTTCACAATTCTATTGTTTTCAATTTATGGAATTCATTAATTATTCTTGATTTTTGTGAGGGAGAAACATGCATATGAAAGCTTCGATATTTAATACATAATTCATAGGATATGTACTAAATATACTTTTTTTTTATACAAATACATAGCTTGCTGATGTAATTCATTCACCAGATAATAAATTACCGCAATAGCTGCCATATATTCAAACGTTGAGGTAGGTTAGGGAAATATATATATCCTTCCTATTTAAACAACCGAAGCTTTGGCGGTAAGTAAGAAGAAGTAACAGATGTAAGAACTTCATTCAGGGATTCTCACTGTTGAGGGGTGGGATATACTTTGAAGGCAAATGTAAATCAAGTACTTTAACAAGCTGTCTGCGAGACATGTTTATTATCCCTTAATAGCCTCAATAAGTATGGCTCTGCCAACTAAGTGACTTTCTATTCTCAAGTACGAAAATACCCCAGGTGTATTACAAAGGGTGGAGAAAAAAGATACCCTTCAGAGAAACCTGTCACTTGAATTGATTGGACGGTTAACCTCTAAGTCCATAAGAGAGGCATTTTCTTTTAAGTTCATAAAAAATACTATCCAAGTTTTGGATCCCTAAAAGAAAAGTTGCCTCGAATTTGAAGTAAAATGCGAAAACCGTAATTGATAGAAAAAGCTATGAGTAAAAAAATTTTTACAGCAATACAGTTTTTAACTTTTGACACATTGTGAAGCTTCAACTCATGGGGATAATACATGATAAAAAACGTCAATTTATACGTAAGAATTGCCATTAGACTTGTTTTTCATGCTCCACTATCCTTGTTAAAATATCTTGACACAAGTAGCATTTGCTTATACTGATTAGCTCTGTATGCGATTTTAAAATTGAAAATGCTTTTTTGACTGAAAAATTTAAGAGCGTGAATGTGTCGATTTATTTAATTTAATTGAATTTTCTTATGACCAAAGCAAAAGAATTTTTCACGTGAAAGTGTTGATTGTATTATAATTGAAATCATTATTTTTATTATTTAAAAAAAAAATAAAGTTGATTATTTACTTTTGCAAATATATTTAATGTTAGATATCTTTTTTTTAGAAGTTCAGCAGATATTTTCGGAAGAATAAATGTTGTTGAATTTTAAAAAATCATTAAAAAATCCTTTTAAAATCATCTTAATAAAATTTTTAATCATGTAAAGTAGTATCAGATTTTTCTCTAGTCATCAAGGCAATTATCAATTTATCAATTGATAATTGCTTAATTAATAAATTTATCAATTTTCCGCCTTTGTAATCTCACGAATACCTTATCATTATTGTACTATAAAAAATTTTATAACTTACTTAATATCTCGCTATGTATTTTATTAATCCATTTAAAGTAGACTACTAGTTTTTAGAGTATATTTGCATGACCTATATTATATGAATGAGTCATGAAATTCGTGTAACAGAGATTATTTTGCAAGGTCATATTTATATTCGAGACAACCTTATGAATATAACAAATTCTTACGAACGATTTAAAAGCTTCATGTGTAAATTTATCCATATATTTGCTAAATTTTTAATATACAAGAGCATTTATTTTATTTAGAGTTGATCTATAATTTAGAATCAAAAATTAATTATTAAATTCCAAATGTTGACATCTATATATCTTTTCCTAAATTCAATTCCTTTCTGCATTTGTTTTTAAAATTGTTTCATCAAATATTTTGGTCCGTATTTATACATAGATACAAACTATTTACAATGATTAAGAATAAATTTATTATTCCTTTCTACATCATGATACTCATTACTAGCATTTTCAGCTAATGTTATCCATGGCAATAAAAGTTAATCCTGCTCCAAAATTGATTTAAAAAAGCTTCTTGGGTGAGTGTAAATTCATATACCAGTTCAAGGTGATTCCTCTTCTTGTTAATACATTTCAAACTTAAGTATATTTATGGAAGAGCAGGTGTCTGATTATTTTTGATAATGTAATACAGTTCTTTCAATATGAATACATAAAAGAGTTACAGGTGTAAGGTCAATAAAGGACGCTGCACTAAAAAAATTTGTATAATTTGTATCATTTTCATTTCAAATAATTTTCATTTTTTGATATGTATAAAAAGCACAAACTAGAACTGAATTGTTTATGAAATTTTTAATTATCTGAATAGATTTAAAAGGTCTATAGATTTTTGATAACTTTTAATCATAAGGGAGGAGTCGGTATCTTGAGTCGAGCATTTTTGAAGGAGTCGGAGTCAAGAGTATAACCTGGCCGACTAATTTATAAAAATAATTTTTATTTTTCCAAAATTATAGGAAATATTTAAATTTAATGTTAAAGGTGTCAATTAAATTGTAACTATCAATAATCGTGTCATTGTTTATCATCTTGTAGCTATAAAAAATATTTCAATTCCTTTATATTGATTCAACATTGTGTTAAAATATTTTTTAATTTATGATTGCCTTCGAAAACTTTATTGATTTTCTTATTATAAAGTTTTTCCAAAAATATTTATATACATTTTTTAGAATCAAAAATGATATTTTAATTAGAAAAAATATAACATGAAAAAAAAAATATTGTCTCTCTCAGCACAAATCTATTTAACTGGGCTTTATACCATTAATTTATTAGGTTGAACTGAAAGTAATGCAGGGCATAGATAAACAATTTTGAAAGGAAAAAATATTTATTTTAGCACATAATTAATCTTTAATATGTTCTTTATCATTTTCTATGACATTTAAATCTTTCCAGTAATTTTTTTTTTTTCCATCTGGAAGAAAATTTTCGATCACCTGTCTGTCTCTAAAATTGTTTCTATTAAGAAAGTGCTGCAGAGATCTAAATAGATAATAATCTGATGGGGCTATACTTGGATTATAAGATGGATGAGGTAGAATTTCCGACCCAAGTCCATTCGTCTTCTATTGAGTCAGTCGTGCGGTGTGTGGCCAGGCGTTATCTTGAAGAATCACACCCCGTCTATTGGGTACCGCAGGTCATTTAGTAAGTAAAGCCCGCTATAAATTCTCCAATTGTCGGCGATGTCTGAGGTAGATAGTTTATAAACTATTCCTTCCTTTCCAACCCAAATGCAAAGCAAATTCTTTGGATGAACCCTGCCTTTAAAGTGAGAAAAAGGTTTTCTTTTGGGCTTAACCATTATCTTTTTCAAGTAGCGCTTGCATAAAGTATCCGCTTTTCATCTCCAGTCATTATGCGTTTTAAAAAAGTCCTTTTTTCTTGTGACTACTTATGTGCAAACACTTGACGGTTTTGAGCTGTAAGCTTATGTGGAACCGAAACACCAACTTTAAGAAATCTTTTCTATCATTTTTAGGGAACGTTTGTACACAGTGGAATCTATCAGGTAGTTCTGTACTTACTGTACATGGTTCTGATTCTACCAGTGCTTTTAAATCATCATTACCAATCTGCATTAACCAAGCACTTCTCTGTTAATTTTCAAGACTAAAATTCTCTTCCCGCAACTTTTTTAAACCAACATTGAATTTGACTTTCACTTATTGATGCTGGATACGGCGAATAAATCTTTCTAATTTCAATTGAGTTGATTAAAATCCTGCTTAACTGTCCTTTCAACCCAATATATTCAATAAAAGAATTATAAGTTAGGATCTATATAAAGTATTGAAAGCATTTTTATTTATGTTTTTCAAAGGTAGTGATACCCATTTTTTTTTCTAAAATAGTTGTGGTGTTTAACAGTAGTTATTCAATCAATAAATTAAGCCATTTTTAAGAATTTCGTCAGAATGATCAATATCGGGAGGGATCAATATTTCTATTTTAAATTCGAAATCGATAATTATGAATGCGTCACTGCTCTATCAATTGAATCAAACTGTTCTACATGATTTATTCGATTAAATTCAGTGCTTTATGTAAAAAAAAAAAAAAAAAAAAAAAAAAAAAAAAGAAAGAAGGAATCTTATTTTTAATGTAATAATTAAGTATTTGTTTAATGAATATAGCCAAATAATAATTGTTTAACAATTATAGTGGTTTACAACAAAAATATTTTCTTTAAATATGTGTATATGTAATGCACATAACAGAAAATCTTATTGGTCCAAAATCATTCAATTTCCCAAACTGCAGAGAACTAGACATTATTTACTATTTCAACTATAAATAATTAGCTGATTAATTTGATCTGAGCTAATTAAGTTAGTGAAGTAAATCTATACTCGAGTAAGAAATCTCAAGTCCATTTATTCTATTATCGGTTTCCTATACTGCATTCAGCAGACTTGATCATCGGTAATCCTACAGGAAACACAATATAAAGAGGAAAGTAGCGCCGATAAACCTTTCTACGGCAATTTTATTACTCGGTGATATTTTACACAATATGTTAAAATAGCTCATTATTAATCTTTTGGATGTATGCACAGCAATCCAACAATTGTCATCAAATAGGCTCGCGACTTTTATTAAGATTCCGAGTATGCTATATCTCATTCAAAAAGTCGATGAAAGAATGAAAGGGAAAATACTATTCGTAAAACACCTGTGTTGTGGAATTCAATCTGCATTGTGTTGACTGCATATTTGGACACTCCATCTAAAGGTAAAAGTCTGACAGAATAGATTGCGCCATGTTAGTGGGAACTTTTTCTGCGACTATGGCCTCAAGGGTGTCAGGTGTATCTTCCTGCATATATTTATGACCTAGACCCTTTTTGCAGGTGCTAAGTGAAAAGAACCGATAACTTTACCATACTTTTATGACTTTAGTTGTATGTCTTCCCTTTAAATAGATGCAGTTTTTAAACTTTTCTATACATGTCAGTGCTTTTTATTTTTTAACAAACAAATCTACCCGATTTTAAGAAAAGAATAGATAAAAAAAACCCCCAAATCTCTCAATTGCACATTATTCTTGTTTTGAAGCTATATAATAAGTCTGTTTTAATATTCATTTGTGTTGTCCTACTAATATACTATAAATAGCTATTATATTTTGGTTATGATTTTATGTTCTCTTAATAAGTTGTATAGGCAAAAAGTTTTAATTTACTAAAAGCGAGAGATGGTGACTGTAAAACTAACAACTTATCTGCGTAAACATATTGTTAAAAATAAAATGATCCTTTTATAAAATGGCACAAATTTTTGAGCATTTTAATGTTCCAAATTTTCTATTGAAGGTCTTGAATGATCCTCATAGTCAACTAATAGTACTTGCCATTTTATCCTATCCGATGTCGAATCTGAGACAGACATCTTAAATTATAACAATATATTTCTGAAAATTGATTATAGGTTTCCAGTTTCATCAACTAATTTCAACTAACTTTAATTAACTGTCACAATTAATTTTCAAATTTTAGATTTAAATTAAAAAAACAGTTGGAAACTATACTGGCTAATGTTGAAGGGCAAGATGCTATTGCAAAAATTTTGCCCATCCCTGAAATGTTTTTGAGGGAACTTTATTAACACAATTAAACTTACTGCTTAACTTCTTGAAATCAGATGAGATTTGTTAGTTCAATTTAACCTAATTAAATTATCTTCTATTATTTTGGTGAAAATCTCCCTCGTATATATTAAGATTTTTGAGATTTCTAAATGTGTGAATACTCTTTTCTTGTCCCTTGTGGGCGAAGCCAGACAACTAGAAGAGGGAACTTCCTCACGAAGAAAGAGGAATTCAAATAATCTACTGCAGATTAAATGAGATAACGAAAAGAAATAAACGGATTGAGTGTAGATACCACCAAAGCAAACTTACTACATCTTAGGTTCTCTTGTGAAAAAAAGAGTGTTGTTACCGCAAAATTCTGTGCTCATGTATGGCTTCCTTTTTTTCCCCATTTTTTATAGATAAAAACCTCAAAATAAAATATCATTCGCTTTTCATGGTTGGTTTTTTATCATTCTGATTATTCATAGCATACATAACATTAAATTTATGAGTGTAGCAAATGTGTTTTCGATCGGATTTTTTTTTTTTTTCATTTTTGTATGTTTCTTGCTCATGAAATATAAAAATTGTATAGATGATGCTGTAAAAAGATACAATAGCTAAATTCTCTAATATATGGATATACTTATGAGTTTAAGTTGTGACGAAGATAAAAGTAATTTAAGAGGTATTGTGGATACCACTTAAAAGTTGATTATAATGATTTTAATTGCAATATAAGTTATAAAATTGTTATAATATTTCAAAATATTTTATTCAAAGGTTTTAAGAAAATTTATTTATGCTTGCATATAAAAATTTTTATATCGGTTTATTTTGAATGTGCTTTTAAAATAATTACTGTTTATGGACAGCCAATAAATTAATATTAAATTAAAAATTAATTTAATATTGTATAAAATTTAATAATATAATATATATAATAATATAATTAAATATGATTTAATAATTATATAAAAATTATTTAAAAATTAATTTATATAATATATTTAATTTTTAATTAATTAAAAATTATATTAATATTAAATATTTAATTTTTTTTATTTTATTAATTTTTTTCCCACGTTTTGGATTAAGCCTCTATTGCACTTTTTTTTATTGATTTCAGCTCTTTTACATAACATTTTAGAAAGTTATTATTGGGGTTTTGTTCAATTGGTTTATTTTTAGATAAAAAATAAAATACTTTTCTAAAAATTCCTTTATTATACATCCCTGCTAAAAGTATATATTTGTCCATGCATGCATCCATGCAAAGTATATATTTGTATATGTTTGTATTTTTTATAAATTAAAAATTATAAGAAGGGTTTTTCTCTGAATTTATTTTATTTTTTTCTGGTGTGTTGGCATAATTTAAATTTCTTATTTCTTTTGATTAAATAAAAACTCATCTTTGTTGGCAGAATCGTGATAAAAGGAATTGGCGAAATGATTTTATTCATGTTCGTTGTTTATTTTCTATCTGTTAAAAAAATTTTCAGCTTTCAGTTTTAATTAACTTATTTATTAAATATTTAACTTTTTATTTTATTAATTTTTGCCAACATTTTGGATTAAATGTCTATTGCACTTTTTTATTGATTTTAGCTGATTTACGTAACATTTTAGATAGGTATTACTGGACTTTTTGTAGATTTAGTTAATTGCTTGATGCATGTATGACTGATTACGAGGAGGTATTACAATAATAACTTTTTCATTGATGACAAATTTTTGCATTATCGTTACAGTAACGTTTAATACCTCACATATGATTTTCTAACTAGACTTTTATTTTAGTTAAATAAAATTATCTGCAACTACAATAATAAGATTTTAAAATTGTACTTAATTTATAAAATCTCGCTTTATTTATTAAACACATTTAATTAAATCGTGCTTTAAAACATTGTTTGATCTTTGTAAAGCATATTTTATATTCTGAATCCAGACATCTCGGATCATATTAGTTATTATATGTTCCTTAATAATCAAATGAACTTAGGGAATTGATATTGATTTAAATGATTTTAAGAATCTCATAATCCTTCCCCTCCCTGCTCAGAGAGGGGGAGGGGAATCGGTAGTATTGAATAAATTCCTTTAAAAAAGCCAGGGGCACCCTAACCTGGGGAAGCGATGATGAGAGAAGGGCTATCGGTGACCCTCAGGGTGAAAGTGAACTGTCTAACAATAGCGGTGGTGTTCCGCTCTGCAGACCGAGTCCCACAGCTGCTTGCATTTAACAGTGACGGGTCCTTTCTCTTTTTATTTTATATTTATTAGTAGACCGTAAAACTCAGTTTGCCACAGGGCAGGTGCCAATTACGCAGCACGCGCCTACCTCACGTCTCAGTGAGGACCATACGCCGCGCATACTACGCCTCGGTGCACCTCATCTTGCCTTTTTTTTTCAGACTTGTTTTTCCCTCTGTTTACAAAAAACCGATCTTGCTATAGCGGTTTTCACTGAAACTGCACCTGGTAATGCTAATGTTAAAGCTACTGGCTGTAAACTACACTTTTTAGTGTTTTTTTTTTTTATTAAAATGTCCTTTAATTAATCCCACTGCTGGAATGTTTTTTGTAAACACAGCTTTCATATATCACCTTATTGTAGTTATAACTTCTTTAAAAAAAAAATTAGTCATTTATTAGCAATGCAAATTCTAAATGTTAATCAGAATATTAATGCTACTTTTAAGCCAGAGGTTAAGTTCATTTGCTTTTATTATTTTTAATCCCAATTACATGAAATTATGTAAATATGTTATAACCTAGTAATGGTGCAATTTTTAATCTTCAAAATTACTTATCCTATTTAATTAAATTAAAAATAATTATTTAAATAGGAGATTAAAACGTTAAGAAAATTGCATATAATTTAAATGAAATGTAGGAGACATCACACGTTATCTCTGTAGACAGTACTAACACTAAAGTGACGATTCTGCCAATGTCATTGACCTTTATCTGATATAATTTTCTTAAATTTTTTTTTCCTTGCTTTTATATTGCAAACCGTTATGTCAAAAAAATTGTAATATAGTTACTAAGATATCGAAACTTAAATTAGTATATAAAGAATAGTCAAATAAATGGCAGATACAAAAACAAGGAATACTTATTAAAAAAAAAACCTTAACAGAAAACTTTTCCTTCATAAATAAAGGGTTGATTTTCCAAAAGGGTCTTAGGATTTTGAATAAAAATTAATTTCTTTTTTATCATGGAGAACAATTTAAGTCTTATAAAAATCTAAATATGGAGTCACCTTCAAAAGGATAATGCATTAAAATCAAAACTGGAATATAAAAACATCCTAAATCCTCTTTTGGAAAGTCATGATATAAACTACATAAATTTTAACCAACTTAAATTTTTACCCAATTCTTTATTTTAAAGGAAAAGAAAATTAGTCTATTAAATTGAAATTACCATAAAAAAATTTGCAAAAATGTTTATTTTTTAATTTTTTTAAAAGCAGTAAAATTATAAATCTAATTATCACGTTTAAATAATAAGTATGCGCTTTGATTGAAACCGAGTTTTATTTCCATATTAATTCTATCATACATCTTTGAATTTCAAACTATTGAAATAAAATCTGTAGGATAGAGGGAAAAATCAATGGAATAGTATAAATCGAAAAAAAAAAAATTCCTTCTCTCTGGGAACTATTGTGTCATATTGCATTTTCTATATAAGAAATAAGATTGAAAAAATATTTTTTGTAGGCTGCTTCAGTTGTGAAACATTCTCCTCCATATACATAAAATTTTAACGCTTATTTTATCTTAATGTCGTTAAATGTGTGAGTTAGAAGAAAGAAAAACATTAATTTTCATTTACGCACACTTTTTATGAGCCTAAAAACCACATTTCTAAGACAATAAAAGAGTAATATCGCGAAACTTTCTTCCATAAAATACATAATATTTACAAGAAATGCCACTCAACTCTTTATCCGAGAAAAGGCCAACGATCTAATGCTAAATCACAAACCACTTGGGATTTCACCTTACCTTAATGTTATCGCTCACCCCCATTTGTTAATGTCAAACCGTTACTTACGCTTAATCTTTGTTTTCTTGAGTGATATAAATCATTTGATAGGACAGCGCAAGACCCGCCCTATAAATACAGAGTTCGTGAAAATGCATAAAACAACCACTTTGTAGAATCATTTCTTGATTGAGTTGAACTTCATACATAGAAATGTAGTTTTTCCAAATTGCAATTCGAAATATACTACCTGAAATCGCAAAAATGTTCTGCATGTTTGTCTCCGTAATATCTGGAATTAGTATAACGTTGTAAAATTTCTTACCAAAGCTGGATTATTTTTAAATGGATGAATCATTGGGAACTATTATCTGTGTAGCATCAAGTATAGGTGAAAGTGAAATGGGATATGTATAAAATTCCTCAACTTCAGACAGCCGTGATTGGTCTCTGTCGTGACTCTGTTGTCTCCGACACCACGTGACTGTCACCATAGTTACCATTAGTATACAGTGCTGAGTTCGGAGAACTACATTTGTGGAGGTAGCGGCAAATTTGGCTGTTTATCGCACAATCATTTGAACTTTGATAAAAGAAATTACTTTTTTTTTTTCTGATTCTAAGTACATGCTGTACAAAATGCATTACCTAGAAAAATTTTTTAAAAGCATTCAAATCAAAATGATGTTTTAAAATAGTCGATTTATAATAAGATAAATAATATAAAAATCTATATTTACACTTGTAGACCACTTGATTAGAATTACTTCAAAATTTTTGTTCATATTGAGACCACGCTGACTAATTTATCTATTGTAAATTACCTTAAAAATAATTTTCATTTTCTCAACATAAATTTGGAATATTATTAGTGTTCCTTTAAAATTTTTAAATGTTTAGTCTTTAAAACATCTAACTATAAAGAATTCATGATTTAACTGTTAGGACAACAAATTATGATTGTTATTTTATAAGATGATGATTTTACATTTTCTTATATCAATAAATTGCACTTTTTATATCTAAGAAATTTATAATCTGAAAAATGGGATTTTAATAATAAAAAGAACTTTTTAGTAAACATGCGTCAAAATTGAGAAAGTAAAAATATTCAATAAAGTGACTGCTAATGACTTATGTAATGCACTAATTTTCACTTTAATGTATATCATGTTTTAACTAAAATTAAAGGTTTTTAAATTTCTTCTCGAAATCATTGAATAAAATTAGTTTTCAAATTAAATATAATTCATAGTTTTACAACAGATGTTCTTTTGTACGAAGGAAATTGTATGTTTAAATTTCAAAACTAATTTGTGAATTTAGCGCTTGAATTTCTTGCTTGTTTTTAATGAATACTCAATTTGCTAAAATAATCTTCTGCAATATATACTTGATTAAGATTCTATTATTGTCAAAATTGTAACCATTAAAAAGTAACCATTAGTAGAAAAAAAAATTCTATACAGTATTTTTATTCAGTAGTAACATTCCACTATCAACGATCAATATACATAAACTTCAACTATACATAAACTCCAACTTCTTCAAGTAATGTTAGCTTTTTTTTCCTGTACATTTTACACCAAAAAAATTTTTTTTTAATTATATTCTTCTATTCATTTTATTTAAAAAAATGGTCAGTATATTAAAAGACAATTTTTTACGCTATGCTAGAACAATGAGTAAATATTTTTACTTTAGTGCTATTACTGTTCACATTGTGAAGTCCACTCGGAAGAGCCGCGGGTTGCTGTTAAGTAAATGAAATGAATATTTACATTTGTCTACAGCTTTATTTACATTTCGTTTTTAAATAGCACGTTCTCTTGAGAATTTATTTAGAAAATATTTTAAGAAACAGTTTATGGAAGGACATAAAATGACACATAATATAAGAACAAACAACAACCTTAATTTGGCTTTCATCTACAGAATTAAATTTCTATTTCAACCTATTATCTTACTCAACACAATCGCTGCAAAAATATTCCCTTTTTCATTTGATTAACTTCATTTACAAAAAATTTCAAATTAAATTACTTTTCAAAAAATAATGAAGCACTTAAAAACACACATGGAAGCTACGCTTACTTCTAGTACAAGCAATGTGTCCTAAATATAAACACAAAACATCCAATTTACTTAGTATGTAGTCATGCTGAACATAAGTCTCCAATATTGGAGACTTCCACTTTAATGCTAATGTATTTTGACTAATGTGCATTTAATTCTAATCAAAGTCAATGTCCTTGCTAAGCACCTGGTTTGGGACAAATTGTTCTTGCTTCCACGTGGACCGTGTTCTCAAAAGAGCGGAAAACCTTTTCACTTCTCTGTTTGATAGGGTTTTGTGCTCTTCGTGCCCGCTTGGCATCCACCGCTCCAATGAATTAACGGAAGTCCGTGATTCTACCTGGAAGAAATGCTCCCTCCCGCTACTCAATGCAATGTCCGGCAGATGGTTGACTCGATCGCGTTGGACTCTGCTGGTAAGCAGAAATCTATGAGTTTAGGGGTTCTGCTCATGGCATGCATTCAGTGGGTATGATGATGGGCTAGAATGATATCGTGCCAGGGACGCATCATCAACGACCGGACAATAGTATGGTGAAGTAGTCCACAGATGGTCGTAGCAATCTTTCCAAGTAGCTGTTTGCCAGTCCATTTAACTTGGTGACTTTCAAGATAGTCTTTTTGTAAGCGAGATAAGCGGTACTAATACAGTAAATTATTAATTTTTAATTTTACTTTGGGTATTATATACGATTTCAAAAAATGGAAAATTAGTTGAAATTCTCAAATAATTTATCCATTGCCCAGAATTCGATTTTTAATAAACTTCATCCTATTGGAGGAAATTTTTTAAGGAATAATCAATTATATTGCACAAAAGTTAATTTTTTAGCATTCTCGTGGGAAAAACACTACCAGTATTAATGTTAATACTATTAAGAGTTTTGCTTTTCAACTAGAAAATAATTTTAGTGATTAATAAATTTGACAAATACTAAAAGTTTTAATAGGTACCTTTAATTAAATGTCACGAATTTTTAAATCGTTTTGATAAATATTATTTACTCTTTTTAATTTTGAGTTTCAATATTAAAGAAATTTGCTTTTTTATATATTTCCCTCTAAATTAAACTTTAAATTCCTTCTTTGAATTAAACTTTGACCAAAAGAAGTTAACTTAAATGATAACATTGCTTACAATTTGATAATAGAGAGTTTTTGCATACCGTAATTTGGACGTCCGTTAGCTTTTTCTCCCTAGCGCGCATGCTCATAGGAAATTGCGCATGCGTATCTGTAATAATGTTTCCTATGAGCATGCGCTAGGAGAAAAAGCTAACGGACGTCCAAAATTACGGTATGCAAAAACTCTCTAATAAGAAATTTTATTTTTTCTATCCTGATATTACTGTCTGTATTCATTAAAGAAAAGTTTTTTGTTTTAAATTTAACATGAATGTTTAAGAAATGCCTGTTAAAACATTTTCTTCTTGCATAGTAAATTAGTTAGGCCACACTTCTATGAATTCTTAATTTTTTAATATAATTTAATTGTATTAATCACAATAAAATATTGTACAAAAACAGAAGTAAAGTCAGAGGTGATCATTTCAGCTGTAACACACCATACGTATCGTGAAGAGATGAACAATTTCAGGTGCTGGCTATAAAAGTTAGTGACGTAATTCTTGGTATTTTTTTCCGAAAAAATTTACTTTTAATTGTTATCTTTTGGTCAGTTCTGTGATATGCATAAATTCCAATATGCAATTTGATTTCTGTCCTCAACATCCATGACCAAAAGAAAGAAAGAAAGAAAGAGTTAAACATAAAAATATTTCTTGCATACCAGGTATTCTTGTTGAATTTTAACCTCTGAAGTAGATTGCTTTGCATATTGCAATGCATTTTGAGTTTTAATCTCCCGCACTTTCAAATAAATATAAAAGACAAATGACATTATTTTTATCAAATATAGCCATTGTCTTTTTCTACATTCATAACTAATCATCATAAATCTGTATGCTTAGATAAAAATGTTTTCAGATTGTTAATATTATATTAGAGTTAATAATTAACTGTTATTGTGATCCGAATTTTTTTTATCCCTTATAGAATAGTAAATTGCATAATTTTAAATTTTCGTTGTGATTTCGCTACTTGAAATACAGTGATTGTTTGTTTTTATTATATTTGAATTTCAAGTAATTTTCAAGCAAATGTTTGAACTCCATCAGTATATTTTCAATCAGTTCATTTTGAAATGTGTTCGTTCTAAAGCAAATCTTCTACTTTAAAAAAATGTGCTAAGTCCATTCTGTTTAATTCTACAGTGTCCATCGACTTTCGCCAAAATTCTAATCATGCAGGTGAGTTCACAAGCTTCACGACAGGTGGTCGAATTCGGGCACTGTCAAGGCTCTGTTTATAAAACGGATGTTTGATATCTGGACCTTTTTTTCCTCCCTTTTTGTGTCCACATGGGAATACACCAGGAATTTTTCAGTGCATTTTAAACACCTGAAATCCATTTGCACGCTCATTTCATTCACGCGAACTTTTATGATGTCTCTTAACATTAAAAGTACAGTAGTTATTCGGAGAAATTGAAAGCTTAAAGATATATTGGCTGGAGAATGTTTGATAAAAATTTAAAAAGCTTTTTGCATGATTTATACGATAATCGGGAACCTTAAGTATAAGGTTATCATTCAAAATTGGCAATCTACAAGCCTGTAGTAGGTAATTACATTTTTGATAAATAAGAATAATATTTGAAAAATATTCTAAAAGATATGCTTTTAAGATTTTCTAGTAGGTGAAATGACTCAAACAGCATACTTGTGGTTTTTAACTGATAAGTTTTAGAAATTTTCCAATTTCAATGCCATTTTTATCACATCATGATAAATATATTTCAAACCATAAACAGTATTTCACATTTTTTATAGTATTTAACAACAATATTTTCAAATATAAAAAAGTGAGTTCTTAAGATTCCATTATATGATGCCATGAATTTAAATTCGTTCACTGTGTGTAAGCTTTCAAATGATTAAAAGTAAACATATTTTAAGAATATTGCATTCCCGTTTGAAATCGCTGCGCACAGTGGCCTAAATTTTTATTGAATGTACAGACATTACAGTGTATTGTAAAGACTTTCCCTATTTTAACAATGTTATTAATATTTATATGTCAATATTCTTTTCGTTGCAACAATAAGTTATGTTTGACAAGAAGTCATATTTTTAAAACTAACCAATTCCGAAACTTCCTCGTAACTGCATATTACGCAATCCGTCAAGACCTAAACTTATTTAACTATTCTGGTATACTGAAATAATTGAAAAATCTATTTCTGATGTGCGTGTCGGGAATGAAACGTGCTACGGAAGTCCCTTTGCTATATGTTGGTAAGTTAGCGGTTTATCACGCTAATCCCTAGACACCCAGTTGGGAATTAATTTCTTTAGTTTTTTGTTCTTTTCGGGTAGTGAACTCTTGTAGCACTCGTGCCGGTTTGCAAGCTAATCAAAAATTAAAGCAGTCTTTCTATGATTTCTGCTTACATTGAAAGACAGCGTTGTTTCACTTGTAGCTATTGCTAAAAGGATCTTGCTTCTTAACATCCATTGATTCCTAAATATAGAGTATCTAGACTCTAGGGACTGTTGTCTTGTTTTCTCTTCTGTAAATCTCATTGTACCATCGGCATGCCAATTAGAAGGGGTAATCAGTCTTCGTTCCAGATTATCCTTGTATTCAAAGAGTTCTTCAGTGGCACTACGCGTGTAATTAAGCGAGTATGTGGTCCCTGGTAAATAGGTTATTTGATCTAATCACTTCGTGTCTCCCCAGAAATTTGGCGCCTTCGGCTGTGACTGGCGACTAATTCAGTCGTCTAGAACCCCTGTTGGACGTGACATGGAAGTTGGAATTGTTTACTGAAACGAAAGAGTTTTCTCATGGTAAGCCAAACATTGTTGCAGTGATTGGATTTACTAATAAAACTTTGATTTCTTTATAAGGAAACCCTATCCTTTTTACACATTCATTTTTGCAATAAAATTGTTATAAATGTGTTCCTTAAACATAAGTACAAGATAGTTTTGTCTGGTATCTATTCTTAAATATCAAAAATTTACGAAATAATATGTAATGAGTGAAGTACATCAATTGCTTTTTAACGTTAAGAGAAATCATAAGATGTTGCTTAATACCATTGCATTCATACAGAAAAAAAAATTATACGACATTTATAGCTATAACATCTTTCGTGGAAAATATGATTCAATCTATCAGCTTCATTCGTATCATATTCACGGTATGTTTAAATAACCGTAAATAAATGTTTTATTTTTTTCTTTCAACAAACTTTTGTTAAATGTAAAAAATAAAGTGTAGAAATAAAATGACGAAAACAAGTTAAACTTTCACCATGATGTCCAAACTATTTTTATAATTATGTAAAAAATTACCTCATAGATGTCAAATATCTATGAATATTTTTTATGTGCTTCATATTAAATGAGTAAATTTTTTTACAAAAACATGCTAGTCTAAGTACTTTTTCTCTTGGGGCGCTTAATCTTGTTTGTAGAAGAATTGATTCTCACCAGTTTAACGAGATCACGTCGAAAGTAAAACTGCAGAAAAAGTATTTTTAAGCACGCGATATCGCATATACCAGCACCTACAAACAGATGGGAAAAAAAAAATTATTCATTTCTCTTTTCCCCTCTTTAGATGGCTTGTTCCACATATTTTTATGCTGTCTAAAAAGAAAGACATTAATGGATTTAAAATGATGAAACCGTAATGACGTAAGCCGTCATTTCATTTGTCTAGCATTGCTTCATAAAATAATTCGATTCGAGTACAAAATGCGAAAATTCAGCAGTTTCTGAAGTTTTACAGAAATGAAACTTGTTTCTTTATAAAGTGCCGTAAAGGCTTTTAGGAAACTCGCTTCGTGTCCATTGAAATTTAATAACATCAGAGAAATGATAAAATGTAAAATTTATAAAAGATTTTACAAAAAAAAAAAAAATCATATGTTGTTGCTCACTGTATTATTTCTTAGCTAAATATAAAAAAGAATGAATAATGTAGTACTTCCTGGTCTTGCAATTAAAATCAAATATTAAAGTCCCATAATAATAGACGTATTATGAAATTGTTAGCAAATGATTTAAAGCTTTATGAATTGTCATTGAATTTTGTGAAGGAAAAAATAAATTAGGGAAATATTTGCAATATTATTTTTTTTGTGTATACATGATGAAATTTTTATAAAAGGACGCGATTGATGTCAATTAATAAGTTGGACATCAAACGTGTCCAAAATATTCCATTATTTGCTTATTTATATTAAGCCTTGTAAATTCTCGCCTTGATATTAAATTTGAACTTTGTCTAAATTAGAATGGCAATGACAAAATATCTTTACTGCGCAGCTAAAATTGCTGTCTTAAATATTGCTTGTTATTAAAGTGATTTGGTATTTAAATTTATAAAAATAAAATTTGTATACGTTCGTGTTAAATTCCATTGTAGTTCTATTGTGAAAAATGTTATTTACTATATTAATTACTTGTACGTTCTGCGAGTACCTAGAATAAATATTTTTAAATCTTGGTTACTGAAATTTCTAATTATAGCTCCGAAATTCATATTATAAATTCCTTCTAAAAATTCATATTATAGCTCCGAAAATTGGCATATGTTATTCAAAAAGTTTTGCATATTCTAAATGTGCAGTGGAGTTTGTTCTTCTACACGAATATTTTTTATTTACGAAAATATTTTCATTTTATGTTTATAAAAATTATATGGAACCATAGAATTACATAATTCACGGTACAGTTCATTTTTAAAAATATACAAATATCCTGATGGAACATATTCAAATATCTTAGAGTTAACCATGTGTTATAATGTTTCTTTTTCTACATTTTTAACCTCTGATGATTACCTGCTCGTGAAATTCCCATATCACAAATATCCAAAGTCCCATCTGTGCTGATAGTAGGCGTGGGATTCGAATATCCCGCATAAAGTGTGTGGAATGTTTTGGTTGTATCATTTCCTGTCCATAGCATTCCCATATGTTTCGCTGGTGGAAACACGTCAACACGCTATGCGTGACAATAACAAAAGATCAACTGTGCCATGGGTCTTGGGATCTGAACCTGATGTCGTTTCTCCCGTTCACTTCCTGAGATTTTCCGGATGTTATCCGGATTAAATGCTAAGAAATAATTTATAAAATGAAATGTAGAATAATAGTTTTCAAGACTTTTTAAAGATTCTGATGTAAAAATTAAAATTATGGTGTTGATATCAGTGATGATCCTCCTATTCAATACCATAAATTCTTAAGCCATTAATTCTTATTTGTTTGACCATATTCTTAATTCTTCAACTAGACTATCAGTGGCTATTTTAAAATTTCATGTAGAAAGGATACGAAGAAATCAATGCAAAAGACTAATTTGGCTTAAAGAATTGGGTTTTTTAATATTAAAATTGTTAAAATACCGCTAAATAATGCCATAAATTTGTACACTTTGTAACAATTTTTTTAATATCATTGCAGATATTTCAATTTTTCATTTTGGAACAATATAATATTTTTCTTTCTTGATATCACAATATTTAAATTATGTATAGTTTTTGTTTTTCAAAAAAAAAAAAAAAAATTAAGTACATTTAAATAATTTTAATTAATCATGAAACAGTTTTCTTATTTTATAATTGTTTTATTATAATTAATGCTCAATGATATACATCACCAAGACAACAAGGAATTCTGATGTGTGCATTTCTTTTGATTTCGTTTTGTGATACATTATTTTTCTTATTTTTAAAAAAAATTAGAATATAATAAATATTTCAAATGTCTATAATGCATAAAAATTATTTAAGTTTAGCGTACGATGTTTAATATTTCCACATTTAAAACGTTAGGATTTCTTTTAATAGAATTAAAATATATGCATTATCCTAACAATCAGCAAAATACATTTCATAACAAATTAGGGCCCAATATTTCGAGACATCCTTTCAAATAACGCTGGACAGAAGTCGGTACAGATATCTATTCTCTTCTCCCATCGATCCAATGGAGAAGATGTTCTGGTTTAACGTTCATGTTTTTGTAACATAGAACAAAATCTGTCAAATGTAGGATGCAGCCTTCGCATAACTCTAACATTAGTCACGCTCAACGACTGGAAAGCCAAGCCTCACTAGCTCTATTCCATTTCTTGATCAGGTCGTATTTATGGCCCCATCAATACGTGCTTTTGCTATATGAAGGACAATGAAAGTAATTCCATTTTGTGTACAACCTACTTTTGATCTAAAAATAAAGTGAGGAAAGAGGGTTAAGCCTAAATTGCTTTCTTCAAAATTTTCTTCGATATAAAAAAAAAGTTTGCAGTCGACAAATATGTTATTTATATTACCAATTTCACCTTTTCCATTTGCAGAAAATACAAGATCGTATACAATTTGATACCAAATCTTATAATTCCAAACTATGTTAACAAATTTTATTTAACTCTTACAGCAACAAAATGAATAAATTTTCATTAAAATCATTTAGACATCACTGGTTTTACTCTTATGAGAGAATGCGTTCAAGCTTCTTATTCTAATATTTATGATGTCCACTTGGCCTTTGTAGTAACGATTGCTGATTATAGTGCAGAAGAACACCAGCGCGATTCCTCTTATGATATGCGCTGCAGTCAATGCTTTGAGAAATGAATAAAATACCGTGGCGATTGTGGCATTTTCACATCGAACTGTCTATTTGGAGTTTTCTAATTTCTCTGTAACATGCAGAGCAGTTACTGACTACAAAGCAGTTACTTCTGAATGTTTTCTCTAACACTGCTCTAGAGTACAATTTTGACGCACCTAACTGGTGTCAATCATCATGAATAAAGAAATCGATAGCTGCAGCCACTGCTGTAACTGTAATTGTAGATTGTTCATATAGCTTATGGGCCAAATAGTGAAGAAACAAGTGCCCCCCCACATTTAGAACTATTTTATAAAGTTTTTTCAACTGCTTACATGCTAAGCTTTTAATATTCTTTTACAGCTAAATTAAAATTGCAAACTATACCAAATTCCTCTACATCAATATATTTTTTAATAAATTCAAGGGAGTAATGCTATTGAATTAGCTATTAAAGCACCATAACTGAAATTGAAGTAACTGTAACCTATCATAATGTTTGACAAAAAATGAGCATGCATCTTAAGTAATATTTTTTATTAACTTCGCTTGTTGTTTCCTTCAACTTTTAATGCACGAATTGTCTTTATTCTGTTGATCCTCAACATTGACGTATACTTCTGTGGTCAAATACAAGCAACTGCATAAAACGAGTGTTTTTCGCGATAAAACGGATTTCATTTTTATAACATCTTATTTCTTAAATAGGTTACTGTGTCTGAAATCAGTAGATGGGTATAAGAAAATAAACAGTAGGTGTACTCCTGCTATTTTGAGGATTTCTCATACTACAAGAAAATAGTTTCGGAATGGCGACGTTTAACGTAAGATTTGTCGTGTTAGAAAGATAATGTAAATTAAAGCAAATAGAAACATGGAAGATTTTTTTTCACCCACTTTAGTAAAGATAAACTGTTTAGATTTAAGAAACAATTTTCATCCATCATAAAGAATATTTTGCCATTACTTTGCTTTTCGAAATAAATTACAGATTTGATAATATATTAATTATTTATCATTAGTTTACACAGTTTAGAGATAAATAATGCGTTTCCTTAAAATAAATATTGTATAAAATTAAGAATGCAATTCAACATGATGCAAAATTGAGAGTTAAACCAGCTTAGTTTCAAAACGCTTCAGATGCATCAGACTTCAGCTATATGCATCCAGACTCATCCAGACCCAACAGCTACAGATGCATCAGACCCAACAGCTACAGATGCATCAGACTCAGCTACATCAGACTCAACAACTACAGATGCATCAGACTCAACAGCTACAGATGCATCAGACAGCTACAGATGCATCAGACTCAACAGCTACAGATGCATCAGACTCAACAGCTACAGATGCATCAGACTCAGCACAACTACAGATGCATCCAGACTCAGACTCAACAGCTACAGATGCATCAGACACAATGCATCAGACTCCACTACAGATAATTTTAAAAGAAATTTAAAAGTTTAAAAAATATTTTTATGCTGTCAGATAACATGCGGACTGAATCACATCCTAATCTGGTCCTTTCTTCATGCAGAAAAAAATGCTCTCAATGGGATTGTTATGAAACCATAAAATTAACAGTATTTGAATTCCTTTACAGATGAAGGCTAATATTTATTAAGCTTTACCTTGACACTTTCTGTTAAAATGTGAATTAAAATATATTGAAAATATGAAGTACTATAACGTTGAAATACTAATTTGACTCTTAGCTTTTAATTCATTTATAATATATTATCAGAATAACAAACTTTGTAAAGTCTAACTAGACTGTATGACACTGAAATAAGATTATCTTTCTTTTCTAAAATCTTTTTGTTGCTCAAAACATTTCGAGTTACTGATAATCATCGATTAGAAAGGGCAGATCTATACATAATTATTAATCACAGATTAAAAGTTTTTGTTTTATTGTGTTCATAAATAATTGTGTGCTTCACCTATGAATGAAATCGCTCCTCACGTAAAAAGCATCGTGATCACTTTTTTGATTTTGCTATCCTAGTGTAACGAAGACATTCGAATAACAAAATAGCTGTTATGACACTTTAAAAGAGAAATATTGATGTGCAGGTGAAAAGTTAAAATTGAAACTTTATTATTATTTACAAAAACACATTTTAGTCATTTATCCATGGCATCATATCCTTCAAAACAGAATATGATTCAACTTACACAAATTAAAAAGTTAGTTCAAATTTATTTTGATCCCTTCTACATTCACCGTTAAACTAACCTTGTAACTCCTTTCAAAGTCATAATTCTCTAGCAATGTTACAAAATTCAAAACTGTTTATTCTATTCCTGGTTTGATTAATCTCTTCATGCCTCACCCTCTTTCATTAAAGGCCCGATCCCCTTAAGGAATGACTACTAAACTGCTTGTCTATCAAGTGGAAAAATCCCTCTTTCTTTGTGGGAGGGGTGATGAGGCGGCACGCGATGTCGCTCCCTTTACGCCTTGGGAGTTCCTCCACGTGAGCCACGCGACCTGCCAGGTGACGTTACCCATACGTATGAACATGATTGCCACATTTGGCTTAAGTCTCCCTTTTTTCCCTTCTATTCTCGCCAAACTAAACGTACGTTAATAAAATCTGGAAAATGCGAAATATTTATTAGTAAATCATATATCGGCAAAAGCATATATGTTCCATATAATTGAAAAACTAAGGTATGAAACATTTAAGACAAAATATCATCCAAATATGCTAAATTGATTATTAAGTGCCAATTTAGTATATTTTTAATGAGAAAGAGGAATTTTAGTTTTCTGTAAATCAGAACTAGCATTCAACAATACAATGGAAAAATTGTCGGTTGCATGCTAGTTCTGATTGTCTTTTATGTTGTATATAAATGTCTTTTATCAATTGCAGAATGAATCAGCAATTTATTTTAAGGCATCTATCAATGAATAAACAATATTTTTTATAATTTTTTCAATTATGCATGTGTTGAAAAGGTGTTTAAATTGTTGTAATTTCTAAATTTTTGTGTGTTTTTCTACCTTACGATTCTTCACCGAACAAGTATCCTATACGCTGTCCATAAACTTAATTTCAAAATCAAACTCTTATCAAATGTGATTCAAGACAAATAACTGTATATTTTAAATTTCTTAATTTAATATCAAATATCAAAATTATTAATATCAAAATTCAAATTGTTAATTTTTCTACCCTTATTGTTGCGAATTATGATTTTAGTAAACTCTTTGACATTCATGGGATGCCCTTTACTGTCAATAGAATGGAGAGATTGTGATAACTTGTGTATCTTTTATTCACAACCTACTTGTACATCACGCAATATAGAATATATAATATTGATTTTCTGTTTTAATACTGCTTTTTCTCCTGCGTATTGTTATTTCAATACCAGTAAGCAAAACTAAGAAAAGAATGGTTTAAGAGTGTAGCAGTAAAACGTTAACTGCAGAAAAAAATGTAAATTACCTATTAAATTAAAATGTTTCAAGCATAATTCTTAATATCAACGATTAAGTTTAGAATTTAGTACGAAACCCTAGTGATAAATGTTAAATAGTAAACTTATTTTAAGGGGAATGCTTAAATAACTATTCTAACACATTGATTTAATAACTATTCTACTTGATTTAATAACTATACCGATTTTTGTTATACAATAACATCAGAGTTGCTCTGCAACTAGTAGAAAACCCATTTTGAAAACTGGATCACTAAAAATATTTAAAAGAACAATTTAAATTGATTGATTCAGCGATTTTTTGAAATACAAGGCAATTCAAAATTATATTTCTGATTTACAAATGACAATAACTTCGCTGTAAACAATGTAGAAAAAAAATTATAAACTACAGAAGGAAGATCATTGCTTTTTACAACTGTTATATACGACTTCCTTTGACCACATGGACAACATTCAAGTGGTAAATTTATTTGACGAGAACATTATGAAGAGTGTTGGTAGTCACTTTTTGGCATTGCATTTTCAATATGCATCTCCGATTCTTTCAGTGTTGAGATAAAAGTAAGCGTAAAGATTGAGTAGTTACCATATATCGCCATAAAAAATGTCTCTGAAAAATGTCATGGTTATTAGATACATGCTATTTTGGCCTGCAGTTATGGAAAAAAAATTAGTTTAGTCAATGCAGCAAAGAAAATGCAGAAGAATTAATGTAGTAACAAATATGGGGAAAATTCACTTCGATTTTTTTAAAATAACACTCTGAAAACAGATTCCTAATTTCAATCTAAGCATTACAAGTTATATATCAGAGAACTGTACTATGATATCGAAAAATTAATAGATCATGGCATTTTCTCCATTCTGTTAACTATTCAGTAAAGGAAACTGGCTAGATTTCCGTTATAAAAAAAAAAAAGGAATTAATATGTTAACAATACCGTTATCCCTCTCTCCCCTTCCTTGTAATAAATGACATGTGGGTCTTAAGAGTATCAGTGAAGACAAGAAACCGTCGCCAAGTCGACTTTCAACTGGCGTTCTCCCTGTGCGCTACCTCGTAAGTGCAATGAATGATACTGTACGCGGTCTTCAACACCTGTGTTGTCATCGAATTCAGCTGTTTCCGTCCTTCTGCATGGTGTCTACTACTGCTACGACGACGCGAGTAACAACTTGAGGCGGAACACTGTATGTAGTGCTTGCTACTCAACGCAAATATATCACCCCTACTAACATCCCCCAACAGTGGCACACGTTCCCCCAATTATTTCCATTCCACCTTTTTTCCTAAAAGAAAACTTAACTGAAACGGCTTCCGCTTATTCTCGGGTATAACAAAGATATGCCTGTGGGGTTCTCTGTGTGCAAAGGGCGGGGGAGGGGGCATCTAAAGCCTCTCGCGCGGTCCGAAATTTCAAAGGTTTCCGAAAATTAGATGCTGATCCTAAAAGAAAAAAAAAAAAAAAAAAAGCATTCTACGGATTTTTGTGCTTAAATAAATCCTTCTCGCGTTTGATTGAAAATTAGCGTGTTTGGGAACTACATGCATGCTATCCAAAATGTATCGATCTGTTTACAAGTGATGATTCTATAAATATGATATAGGTGTACATAAGAGATCTACAGTTTGTATGAAGGCAAAAATTTTCTTATATGTTTTACTTTCTTGCAGTTTACTTTTTGGGAAATACACGAACTTGTTCGTAATTGTGAATATTTTTCGAAAATTAAAATGAAAAGAATTTAAATAAATAAATATCCACGTAACATTACATATATATCAGTGCAACTGTGCAACTTACTGAATCATCAATAGAAAAAGTTACATTGGTCGCGATTTTACTAACTTTAAAATTCATTTTAAACACATTCTGATTTTAAACGACTTTCGGATTATATGGAAAATATTATACAAAACAAATAAATAGAACCATTGTTTTTCTTCCGTGCTGAATTCCTAGTAAGCTTTACTCAACCAAAAGTCAATAAAACATGGAAAGAAAGTTTTGCAACAAATGGTTACATCCCGTTCAGTGTTTCTTCGCCATTTTTAAATGAAACCAGCAATGTTTTGTCAGCTGCAGCAATTCGCGTTAATGAAGTTTCGACACGAGTGGCAGGATTCTATTTAAAATATGCAAAATAAATCACTTGCCTTATGTATACAGTAGATGCTATAGAAATTGCATCATTTGCAAGAGTGGCTTTTATGTAAATTCAGAGAAATACAAAGAAGGGGTAAATGTGCAATGCCAGCTGTAAAATAACTTCACTGAAGACACTGAAATAATTAATAATTTCTTTTTAACTGATAATCTATTTAATATCTTATTAATCTATCTATTATTCACTATTTATTTATCTATTTATACTTGAAAGCTAATAAATAGAAGTTTGTATAATATATTTTATAACAACCCTAACAACAATAGGTTGACAAGAAGTAATTCCTTTCTTACCAATTCAATAACACTTTTAAAATTAAAACTTCTGGCTTTTAAATAATTTTTTTCCACATATTTGCCAACCATTGTAATTCATATATTAATGGTAAAAGATTTCCCAATTTTAAAATGAGGGTTTCTAATTCTCTGTGAACGAATTCTTTATTATAATTTCAGCTGCTTGATTCTTTGGTCCATGCAATTGTCTAAAATTTTATAAAGGAATTCTACAGAGTTTAACCATTACCATTATAAGACATTACAGCAACATCAATCTTTAACGTAGTACAGCAACATCAATCTTTAACGTAGTACAGCAACATCTATCTTTAAAAAAACCGTACTGACATACCATGAAAATTTGAGTTGATAAAGTTATATATACTAATTTAATAACTTAGTGAAAAAATTGGCCTGGTAGCTGATATCAGCAATTCTGTAATTTTACAAAAGTCAAACATTCCTTTCTCATATTATTCATTTAAAGTTTAAGAATATTGCATTTGTAGAATATATGCAAACTTTATTCTGTAGAAAATATTTGATTCTTGCTTTTGTACCATCTCGTGTTTTACCTAACAAGCTTCTGAGGTCAATAATCTGTAGAATAAATTTTTTTTCTTTTGGTGCATTTCCTCTGTTTCAGTGAAAGAGTCTTTTGATGTGTCCCTTAAAAGTTCTAAAAAGTGCCAGTGTCGTAGCATGCATAAGAACTGTTAGATCTTCGGGGCTGTCGGTTCCTCAAAGAGTGGCACAGGATGCTTGAGGGGATGGATGAATAGGAGATCGTTTGGTATAAAAGATTTCGTAAGATTTCTTTCAAAGAAGGGGAAGACGACATGAAAAGTGTGCCCTGTTTTCTTATTGCTTGGCATCTGTTTCATTCTCTGGATTTTGCCATCCTCTCTAAAGAGATGAATACCATACCACGTGACTTATCTACTATTACTCGCGCACACACACGCACGCACGAGCCTCGGGAGGGTTGCTGGAAGGAAAGGAAAGTTCACCACCTTTGGCGATAATCGGCGCTAAACTTGAGATATTCAGTGGTTTGGACCAAATTAAAGAAGTTGTTCTCTAATTCAAGATGATTTTTTATTCATTGTTTGAATCTTTTATTGAGAAAAGATAAAAACAATAAAATATTTTCCAAATTCGTTTAAAATCTGAAACGATTAGTCGTTTTCTAAAACTTGAGTACATTTTGGTGAAGCAAATATATATATATAACTATTATAAAAAAATCATATTTTCGGCAATATATATACATATATATATTATTTCATTTATTTTTAATGGGATTTCTTTTGAAATAAAATATTTTAATTAAATAATTAATTAATAAATGAGTTATTTAGTAAATTTATTGACTATTGAATGAAATTGAATAGTTAAAATTTATTTATTACGGTTCCCTTTTGCTAAATGTAACAATAAAAAAATCCTTTAACATAGTAACATCATTGAAAAGTTAATATGATCAGAAACATTCTTTTTTATGATAATAACGAGTTCTTTTTTAAGAATATTTATAGAAGCTGGACTAGTTCATTAATATCTCAGAATCTCTGCACATATTTTTGTTCTGTAAATTCGTATTTATTCAAATGTCCTTCCAAGAAGTGTTTAAGAATTCTTACATTATTGATAAGTATGACGTAATTTGCTCTGCAGTCGCCTTTGTCCATTGTGAATGAACAAAAATGTTATCTTCTCAAAAATTCCTATATCCTTTCATTTTTTTTTTCTCGTTAATATTTTATTTCTATAATTTAAACTTTATGCTTTTAGTAAACAAACGTTGTCTTCAGTGATATTTAGTCTAGCTCTGCCATGTTTATAATTTCAAAAATATACTACAGAGGTATTTTTGAGCTTCAACTTTCAGATGGTGGAATTTCATCTGATTTGGGTGCGTGCTATATCATTTAAATGCTAAATTATTTATAATTTAAATGAAAATCTTTTTATTAAAGTTAACTTGCTACTTAATTTCTTTCATACTTTTTTATTGTCATTATAGTTTGAATTCAGCTTAAAAATGTAGGGGATTATCTTGTAAGTCTTTTTAGCCTCAAGAAGCTGCTCATCACTTTGAATCAAAAAGAAATTTGTTTTAATCTGTTTCACACCTGACATTTGCTCTTATTCATAAGAAATCTACAATTATATTACTTATGTGCAAATAAAGATCTTACAAATCGAGTAGTTTTTTTAAATGAAGCATATAAATTCATTTGAAACGGTTACCTTTTAAAAGAATTTTTCTTTTTATCTCGCTACGCTTTAAAAGAGTCAGAAAAAAAGTTTAATTCTTTTTTTAATATGAAGTTAAATAATTCCTAAGTTAAATTCTTAGTTAATATTAATATTAGCTTTGAAATAAATTTAAATTTTCTAACAAAAGAAAAATAAATTTTATTTACTGGGTTTTCTTTTAATTTGTTTTATTTAGTCGAAACGGTAACTCAATTTTTATATAAAAAAAAAAAATCAGGACTATACAATCAATGATGAAAAACAGAGAAAATTCTTTGATTTGCAGACTTTGCATACATATATATATATATATATATAAATATTATATTCGAGCAATTCAATTTAAAAATACAAACTGATAAATGGCAAACTTTGGCAGAAAACATTAAACCTGTAAGAAACCGGCTTGCATAATTTTTCATTGGTCATTCTATTATAGTTTCTTCCTAACTCTTGATCCCACAATCTTTGCCATCAATAGGCAAAGATTGAGGTTTAGAATTGATCTGATCAAAGATTGATCAATTAATTTAACACCATTTCATTTAATCTTTTGCCCGTTTCACTGTAGTTTTAATAAAACAAAATATTTTTAATTTTTTTTTTTTTTTTTTTTTTCTACCCTCTTGGGAATTTTTCAATAATTTTGCAGGCCAAAACGATTAAATTTTCCATTCTCTTTTTTCATAACTAAGTAATTTAAATGTTAAACTTAATTTTTATGAATCTTTAAAATCTGAGGGTTTACATATTTAAAAATTTAATTATATTTCGAAAATTATTATTTTTATTTTTTTTATTTTTAGAACAGTTTTTTTATTATTTAATTAATTTCTTAATTATTTTTAGCATTTATAGCGATGTTACTTTACAACACACAAAAAAATATTAAAAATTATGCAAAATAGTTTAACATGATTTCGCTATTTAGTTTAATAAATGCATTTTCTAATAGGAATATAAAACCTGAAAAACCTTTCTTCATGCTTACAAAAGTCAAATATTACATATTAGTTAAAAAATCATCCTTTTTAAATAATTTCATTCTTTTTAAAATAGAATTCGACAAAAAAAAAAAAATTCCTTCAAGAACATTGCGATTATTAAAAAGAAAAAAAAAAAGTCAGCTAATTTTTACAATTGTCTCATCGAAATCGGTTATTAACATGGAGTTTTCCACAGATGGGCTGTTGACAGTTTCAATTCTTTCCCACTTTCCTGTAAAGTCAGTGTTCATAGGAAATCCACTTCTATTATGTGTATTTTTACTTTACTTATTCCCCCCCATCCCTCTCCCACAAAACTAGCGGTAAACCGGGAAACAGAATGAGCTCCTTCTTTGGCGACCATCTGTGAGTTTCACCAAATTGGCGACGAGAACCGGCATTCTGGAACGAGAGTAACCCTGCGCTGAGCATGTGCTGCATTTCAGGCAGTCAGTACGGAGAAAAAAGCAGTCCGAGTTGGATGTTCGGAAATCTCCATCCTTTTTTCCCAGATGACTTACCGGCAATAGCGCATTGTAAACTTAAGTGTGAAGGAGATGATTATCAATCTTAATTGATGAAATTAGACATTCTTTCTATGCAAAACTGTAGCTATGGATATATATTGGTGGTGGTTGCAAATCAATCATAAAACGTAATGTGATACTAATGGAAAAAGACTGATGGTTCAGATATGTGGACTGAAATGCGTGGATATTATCATGAAAACTACTTGAATATAGTTTTGCATCGATTAATTTGGATTGCACTCATAAGCATTTTATCCCCTTTGTTCTGTGTTATTATCCTGGTATGTAGATCAATTTTGATTTCTTATTAATTGCACATTTACAATGAACTCTAATTTGCGAATTATAGTATCCATATATGTGTTGCAAGCATATTTCTCGCATGGGACTTTGTTATTTGTTAAGCTGAAAATATATCTGAAAATAATTAGATATTGATTTATTAATGCCATTTATTTTTGTAATTATACTTGTTATTTTTTTTTATTATGGGAATTTTTTTCAAATCCTTCTGTGGTATTAGTTTTATATTTTTAGAAACTAGTGCTTCATAAATTTCAGTTAAATAGTTTTTGTAAACATAATTAAACATTTAAATCTTAGGTGCACGAAAAAATTATAAACCAATAGATAAAAAAAACTACCTTTGAGAAAATTCTAAAAATATATCACTTTCAATGACAGTCCAATATATATCGATGTCTCGTAATGATTTGAAATGTTATCCAATGGCTAAAGTTATCAATAGCAACAAAGAATATTTGTAAAAATTGCATATTTTTCCTTTTTCAATAGCATCACTTTGATATGTTAATTACGATTCTTAGTCAGAACTATTAATTTTAAATTTTCTTAAATCTGCAATAAACTTCATGATTTTCCATGAATACAAAAGAGATTTCGGAAACATCTGTTGCAAAATGTCATTTGAAAACTAGAAATTCAAAAAAAAAAAAAAAAAAATCATTCATTAAAATGGAAAAAAAGTTAATCAATGATTAATATATTAATTAGCATCTCTGCATTCTGAGAAAGCTACTGAATACGATGACAAACTAATTTCCAATTATGAAGAATACCAAATTCTTTTAAACCGTAATTAAAATATTTTCAATGCACCAAAATGCACTCTGAAATGCTCTAGCTTTTCCAGGAAATCTTCCAAATAGAATTATTTAGTAAATTCTAGAAATCAATAGCAGAGCTTAAGAAATCTCTGCTCTAGCTATTCCAAGTTTTTAAAAGCAAGAAATTTTATATCAAAAGTTATATAGTTAACCATAACTAATGCAATTACCAATATTTAAGCTGTGCTGTCTTTTTGGTGTGTGACAGGCTTTTCTCTACACAGAAGTTAATAATAATCAAGTAAGAAGAACTACTTCGAATGAACTCTGAGCTCGGATGACAAAAGACCCAGACTTTCGTTGGCAAGTTTCCCAATTCAAACACATGTGACTTGAACTGTTAGTTCTTCGCCGAGACGATTGAAGAAGAGATTTAATCGTAGTTCTTCTGGCACAAAGTCATCTTTCAAGACATTCGAAAGACACCACTGTTATCTTTTACTTGATCCCTGGAAGTCTGACGTGTGAACTATCTGTCAATATTTTTTTCCGTCAGAAATATCCAAACTTATACTTTGTACATTCTTTTCACGTTTAAAGAATGAAATTCTAGGAAATGTTAAGTTTGCGGAAATATTTTCTCTAAATATCACAAACGTATCGACAAGTATTTTCTATTTATAATAGAGCGCCTTCTTGCTTAGTTAAATAATCATATGAAAGTTGCCCAAATTACATTCGCTTTGAAAAAAAATTTTTAATTGTGTATTTAATATTCATGGGTATGTGTCTTTCACTTTAAAAGACTAAGTAAAAGGTAAAATTGCAAATTCTTTTAGAATTTCTAATTTTCCTTCATTAAAAAAAAAACATAGAAGTCGTGTTCGGGAATATTCGTTACTATAGTAGTATATATAACTTTTAAAAAATAGTCTAAGAAGAATTAGATGAGCAATATTACTATTTATCTGAATTATATCTTATAGGAATATTGCAAAAACCTTTTAATCTGATATATCATTATGCGCATTATTAATTAAGCAAATGCAATTTCAAATATCTTTAAATAGTTAAAAATAGAAAAACATACGTTATTATATTGAATGATGTCGCTATTTGTAAATATTAAGTATTTTTAAAAGTTGGGAGTACAAACATTTTTCAAAATGTTTATATTTGACCTGCTATTATTATGTGTTCAATTTTATAATAATGTGCTCAATTTTATAATAATGTGCTCATAAAATCACCTCACTCATTTGAACTTCAGAAATAGATATCTTGAAAGCTCTTTCATTAACATTTATATTTTCAGTTAGACAAATATATGTAAAAATAATTATATCATTCTTATAAATTAATATTATAATTCTTATAAATTAATATTATCGCTCTTATAAATTATCATTCTTAAATGAGATACAAAACAATTTACTGTAAAGATTTTTTTTTAATTTCCAATGTTTTTATTTAACTATATTCATGTTAGTTTATTATGCAATACTCCTTATTAAAACTTAATGGTTTTTTTACTAGAAGTACTAAGTTTAGAAATTAAAATACTCCATAAACACTATTTTGCCTTATTAATTACCTTCAAACTTTTCAATATTTTTTTTTTTTTTTCCTTTTTCACTCAGAGCTATTTTTATTAGAATTATTAAAATTATAAAATTTAAATTCATAAAAATCTTACACAAACGAAGTAGTATCTAATAAATTTCTTTCCATTTTACAAAATATAATAATATTCTGCGATTGATGTTATAATAAAGCATAACGCGATTTTAAAATAAAAATATTGTACAAATGTTTTTTCAGCATTAAGCTCATGCTTTCTGATGAAATAAACTTTCCCTCCATATTTGTTTCACCTTGTATAACCTTACGTTTGGGTGAAAGCCTTTTACAGGATGCCTTTACATGGGAAATATACGTCTTTCATGGTCATTCTAATAGAAAAGTTCTAAACTTGCAACTTCTAGGATATGAATTATTTTGCATTTTAAAAACAGAATAAATTGAATTGAATTGATATGTTGCATTCACTATGCTAAACTTCAAACAGATTTGCTTTTTTCATCAATATAATTGCAATTAAAAAAAATGCTTTTCAAAGTTCATTGCTTATAATGATTTAAATTAGCAGACTTAGTATTATCAGGTCTGAATATAAATTTTACATTTCTAAATCAAAATAATAAATTAGCTTTACAATACAATACGTCTCATTAATTCTTAAAAAAAAGTAAACTAAGTGTTAGAAAACATAAGGTTGCATAATTTTTTCTTTCATAAGATGAAAAACTTATATGGCGAAATGTAAACTAATACACTACAAAGTATTAAACTTTTAATATTTTTATTTATTTATAAATGTTTTTCTGACTCGTAAGTTAGCTGATAAGAATTTGAAGTCAAGAATTTAATAAGAATAAGGAATTTGATATGTTCTTTTGGTATATTGGTGATTATTACGTTATACGGTCTCCAAACTGGGGGGCCAAATCCGGCCCGCCGGAAGATTCTATCCGGCCCGCGGATAGAATTTTAATTTGCCGGTCCGAGGCAAATTAAAAGAAATATATATTTATACATTATATATCCATCTCCTTTTCTACTTTGATTAAATATTATTTTTTTTCTTCCTTTTTTCAAAGGACTGGTGATCTTTTTACTTTCTCTATTTTTGTTCTACAAAACCTAAATCGACGGAAATAGCAAGCACAGACAGCTTTCAATCGGAAAGGATTTGCAAGTTCATTTAATTGAGTTACATTCTCACAATAATCTCAAGCAGTTGTTTCTAAATATGCCAAAGTTAGAGTTTTACAAATCAATATCGAAAGTAGGTTTCCCAAATTCAATTTCTCACGGCCAGAAAATCAGTGCTGTTCTTGCTTCATCTGATATATGTGAAAAGTCTATGAATCTTGAAAGAATTATTTCAGAAGTAGACTGACAAATGAGCATTTGTGATTCCTTATAGTGAGGTTCTCACTTCGAACCTCACTATAAGGAACTTTTAAAAATGAAATCTCGATTTCATTCTGCTCATTAACATATTTAAATTGTAATACTTGTATATTGTTTTTAAAATTTTAGCAAAATTTTTCTTGGCCCGCCAAACTTTTTTTTTTTTTTTTTTTTTTTTTTTCAATTTGCCCGCGACCGAAAAGGTTTGGGAGACCCCTGCGTTATAGAATTATTTTGTTGTAGTACTTTTGATAAAGATCGTAAAATGCAAGGATTCTTTTATAAATTTAATTTCTCGTCAATTGTTGTGTTTATTTCAAAGTAAAGTTAATTCTTATTTTACATATTTGTTATTTTTGTTACATTTAATAAAAAAAATTAACTTTTTGTTTTTAATTTTAATATTTCATATTATTAAAAGTCCTGTTTAACTGTTAGGTGGCCATGCTATTTATAAAAGTGATTAAAATTTAAACAACGATGCTGGATTTTGAATTATTCAATATTCTTTTGAAAAAAAAAATAACTGAGAAAATTTATAAAATGTATCATAAATTTTTGTTAATTGAAAAAAAATAACAAATAACTTCGAAATAAATGGCTAATATTATTAAATCCCGTGTTTTGGAAAGCTAAAGCGATATTTAATTACTTTCGGTGCCTTTAAAAATGGATGGGAAAAATGGAAATCATCGTGCTTTTGAATTCCTCGCATCATAATGATGATTTTTACTTTTATATTGAAATATTTATATGAAAATTATTCTATTTTCCCCATTTTACAGAATTTACTTAAACTTTGGCAATAATTTAATAGCATAGTTTAGAAATTTCATATTGTATTTGTGTAACATTATATATTGTAAAATATACGTTCAAAATGTTGTTTTTTGAATTACTTTTTATTTTGATGTGCAATCTAAAATGAGTGTTTTGTTATTAAATAAAATTACTCTTGCGTTCTACATATTTTATGCATATCAAATGTTTATCATTTTGTGATGTAATGTTAGTTGTGCAACCCTTTCATACATTTTACTATAAAATATATTTTCTTGCAATGTTAATTTCTCTTAAAGAAACACGATACAAACGAGAAGACACTATTACGATTTCATAAATATTGTACTTATTTAGACAAGAATTTTTTTCGTCTTTATAATGCATTCACAGTTAATTTAATTAATTTTATACTGCAAGTAAATATAATTTCAAATGAATTAATTGGATAACACTTTGTTCGGGATTTAATTCTTAAAAAAACTTCTATATGTTGTTATTAATAATTTGAGTTTATTTCAATGCAAATAATGAAATGAAAATGCTGTAATTAATCGCATCATTTAAGCATTTCTAAATCAAAATAATAAATTAGCTTTACAATACAGTACGTCTCATTAATCCTATAAAAAAAAAGTAAACTAAGCGTTAGAAAACATAAGGTTGCATAATTTTTTTTCTTCCATGAGATGAAAACTTATATGGCGAAGTGTAAACTAATATGCTGCAAAGTATTAAAAACCTTTTAATATTTTTATTTATTTATAAATGTTTTTCTGACTCATAAGTTAGCTTGTTTTTGGAGTAGTGTTTTATTAGTTTTTTGGTTTGAAATAATCCATCAAAACGTCCTGACACTTGTTAAAACCTTTAATTTTTATTATTTCTCCAACATTCTACTTTTAAAAATCATGTTTTAAACAGCAAAATAAAAATAATAAAGACTATACTATCTTAGCTCAAGCTTATGTATGAACTGGTAAGCAGCTAAATACACAGGAAATAATCGAAGAACATGAAACTCAGAAAGTAAAGCAATCTTTTGGTTGCGCGGGAAAAAAAAAGTTATTTACAGTACATTTCTTTCATCAGATATTGACGTTATCTGTTCTTCGTACTGTGTTTGATTTTGACTCCTTCTGTCGAATGTGATCGAAAATTGGTTGACTCCTTCTTTATTGGTCCAAAAACGTTTTGGGTAACTTTACACCAATGGAATATTGACTTCTGGAAGGCATATTACCTAATAATGGCCCTTTTATTTGATAATGAGTCAATCAATTAAATTTTTAACTATGAGGTTTATAATAATTTTTAAAGAAATTTATATATGTATTGTATTCAATGTATGAATAGTCAAAATCTTGCACTGAATTAATAATTTCTAACAAATTTGAAATTCATGTTCGGAAACTATTTCAGAACTAATTTTTATACTCTTATACTGTCGTTTAAAAAATTAATATTCATCATGTGTTTTACAATTATAAATAAAGTATGAAAAACATGGTATAGAATCTATATTACAGATATTGTATATTTCTAAATTTGTTATAATTAACACATTTTCACTAATTTAAGATTAATTAATGAAATATTTTGTAAGAACTGATAAATTCACTTATGCGAATTATAAAATAAAATACGTCTGGTTACATATTTTACATAGAAACAAATTGAAAAGACAACTAATTTATCCTGAAAATAGATATTTTGTAAATTTAAATAGATATTTTGTATATTTAAAATTACTGTAGTGATTGAAATTCGAATTTAATAAAATTAAATCAAAGTTAAGCCGAAAATTAGATTTTCTTCATCTTAAGTTTAGATTTAGTTGAAAAAAAAAAAATAAAATGTTTGTTTTTAAGAAAATAAGAATTATTATTTTATATTTATATGTATTTCCGTTCATATTATTATTTTTTTTCCTTTGTCAATGTTGCTGGAATCAAAGTAGAGGCTGTAGAAATTTGCTACTAAATATAAAACATTTCTCAAATTACTTACGCTTTTAATTTTAAGTTGCGATTTTGTTCTTCACTATGTATGCACTACATCATATGAGAAGGTTTTTAATACATTTTTTGAATAATTAAATATTTAATGTTGTTACTAATACTAATAAATGGGAATTAGAGAACTTTTGTACATAAAATATATGTATCTAGTTATTATCCATGAAAATAATTGATTCAGAATGCATATATATTGAAGGCAAAGACATTTCTGTAAATTTTATATATAATGGATTTTAAATATTTTAGATTGTCATTTTGACTCTGGTACTTCAATGATGTAGTTCTTGAATGTCATATTTTGAATCCTGCGTCCTTCAGATTTACAATATTTTATTTAATTTTAAAAATACAATAATGCACAAATTATTTTATTTAATTTTATTTAAAAATATTAGATATCTAACAAACTTAAATCATGAAAACGTCTTTCTTCACTTTCTTATTATCTTATGTTTTAAGAGTCGTTACAATATTCTATAATTATTAAAGTATTTAAAGTTCTCAACGTTTAAGAATTGGAAAGAAGAAATTAATTCATTTTCACTAAAAGATGAGATTATATTCATAATAATTTAAATGCACTTTCAGTACATTTTAAAAACAAATAAAAAAAAAATCTGATTTATTTTTTTTGTTATCTATGACAAGCTCTTTAATTATAAAATAGTAAAATTTATTTTCTCATTAAATTTATTAAATCGGAAACAAAACTAATTTAATATAAAAATGAACCTAGATCAAATGTATATAAAAATTAGCCAATGATTAATTGTTGCAGATTTTAGGATCTTGCATATAAGAGTAATATAATTTTTTAATTTTATAAAAATAGAATTCAAAAATAATGTTTCATTCGCTTACAGAGGAATTCGGCACATACTAGATATACTTGATTAATTAAAAAATAAAATAAAATAAGCTTAATTTTATTAAACCAAAGTGTGTATTTCGGATTGTTATAGGCTTACATTTTTTACACATATGCTGTATTGTATCATAATTCATTATCTCATATTCTATTAAAAATCTAAGAGAATAGTTTAATGAATATATTTAAAATTCTGCACTATCTGTTTTGACTTGTATCCATTGAATTTAGAATATTTTTTGACAATTCTTGCATTGACTTAATTTCCCAGACTTCGCTTGTATGCTCACAAAACGGTTCAAATATTGAAACATATATATCCCTCCTGTAAAAAATAAATATAAAAAAAAATGAAATTCCATATTTTTAGTAAAAAAATGTGAATTTTATTTGTCTTCTCAATTTTTAAAGCAAGCTAAATATTTTGTATCATCATTTGTCTCTCATAACTTTTAAATGATGCAATTTTGGATATCTTATTTTATTTACTACGGCATCCATATTCATATAATTTTGCAATATTTTTAAATATCATATATTGTTATATATAGTAATATTTATTTTTTGAAAACTTTTAACCATCCTAAAACTAACGGAAAATTTACTAATTTTAATTTAGTACTAACTGTAAATTTTCTATAAAGAAAAATATGCTGACTCGTCGAATTTTCTTTAATTGTTGATAAATAATAAAAACTGAAAGATTAGTGACTGCTTTTTAAGTTCCTATTATTGTAAACTTGACATGTAAAAATATCAAATTATGTAATATCTAGGTCAAATCTTATAAAATATACACAGTTTATGTCTAAATATTTTAGAAACATACATGTTGATTAAAATATGGAAAGCATCTGCAATATGAAAATATCGATATTTTTATTATATTTAAAGGTAATTACTATAATATTTTACCGCGAATCTTTTAAGCTGATAAATTGTCATTTGCTTGCCTAAAAATTTACTTTTTCTTGTCTTATTCTAATTCGTCAAGTAAAAGTAAATTTGTTTTCCACCCTTCGAAAATGCTATTGTGTGGAAGCGCCATCTATCGGTCAATTTTGTAAATTTTTATCTATCTTTTAAATAATTATTTGAAAATGTAGCTTTTTATTCTCTTTTCAAATAAAATACAAAAATTAGTGTATCAAATTAATTTTAAACACATTTCTTACTCAATATTTCACTGTAAAATTAAGCTGCTTATTATGATTTTTTTTTTTTTTTTTATTATGCTTATTATGAAATTATTTCTTCCAGTTTTAAAAATATTAAACTCAGAATATTCTATTATTCAGAATTCTCTATCATCAGAATGTTCTTAACAAGTTCTTGTATTTTATAATCAGTGTTACTATAAAAATCACAGTATCTGTCGGTACATTTAATGGGTTCGTATTCGTAGTATTTCAGTATTAATAGGTTTCAGTATCAAAGATCGTTTTTGGCATCGCACTGGGACCCAAGTAACACATTGGGGAAGGAGGGTTTACATACTTCAAAATATATATTTACTTTTCAGATTATTTAACTTAAAATTATTGCAATTAGAAACTAAATGAAGAATAAAGACAAACTAGCGAATTAGGTTTATTTTATTTATCTTAATAAAAATCCAATTGACGAAAAAAATTAATGCAAAGAAATCAATATTCAAATCAACTTATTGATAAAATATATTAAATTAAAAACTAAAAAAAAATTTCTAATATGTATGTATATGTATAAATTACTAATTATGTGCATTTAATTTTTTCGAGTGGTGCCTTTGAACAGAAGGAGCACCAAACAGTGCCAAATGGTAAAAATGCCATTACGAATTCAATAAAATTCACATATTTAGGATTCCATAGAGACAAACTTTCAGGATTCAGGAAGAAATCTTTCTTTGAGCTCCAATATGTAGCAAAACTTATTTAATATTTGCTTTTTCACAATTATGTGGAAATCTTTTTAGAAATGATATGCTTTTTAAAGTTAAAGCATTGTTAATTTAGGTCATAAATAACTCTCACGTCTCTTCTCAATTTTGAAAACTTCAATGTTATCTAAATTATGCTCGTTTTCAGTTGCAAAAACGAAAGTAAAATAATATAGTAACGAAACACGTTCAAAATGCTTTTTCGTATATGAATTCGTGCCACAAAAGATATAATAGAATGATACTATAATTTTTAAAGATATCTAATATGGTAGATGCATCTCAATTCTAAATATATCATTATTGTCGTAGCTAAAACAGTGAAAAGAATATAAACATTTTATTTTACAATAAAATTAAAGCCTAAATCGAACATGAAATCTGAATTTTCGCATGCTTATTTTGCTGATCCACAATAACAAAATAAAAATATAACAATTTTCAGATTTTTCTTCAAAAGTAGTTATCTCAAATTTCTCATTGTATTATTCTAATGTAATATTAATAGGTATAAAATAAATGTGTAAGTAAAATTTTGCTTATAAAGGTTTTTTTTTTTTTTTTTTTTTTTTTTTTTTTTTGCATCGTTAAAATTGGAATCTTTTTTCCAACTCTGCGAATATACAAACAATCAAATAAATCTATGAAAAAATTACGATGTATTTTGTCTCGGCATTCAAAAAGCAAACGAATTTTCTCCTTTTTTTACATTTTATTTTTTACCGATTATGTAGATAGCACTTATGAATTACAGAATGTTCCTTAAATGAAAATGTATTTTTACTCTTCGTGTAACATAAATGTCTAATGAAACGAGTAAAAATGTGTGATTTTTGGATAAAGTAATTAACTGTATTATAAAGCTATTTAGAATCATTAGCTAAAATTTAACTGATATATATTTAAAGAATTTAAGTCGGTTGTTTGTGATAGATTTCATTTTTAATTTTAAAAAATGTTTAGTTTAACCATGTCCTAAATCTTTTAATCTACTTTTCAGTATTACCAAATTTCAAAGTGATTAATGTGATACAAAGATCTAAACCACAAGATTAAAGGTGGATGTATTCTTGTTCCCACTTCCTGGACAATTCCACACATTGATTTTTTAAAGTATATCATTTTAGGAATGACTGGGGAAAACCCTTTTATTTTGCTCTTTTTGTTGCGTCATTTTTCCTTAGAAACTGTTTTCTCAAAAGTGAGATAGGTGTTCAAGAGATGATAAAATTACTCACGCACACACACACACACACAAAAAGTGAAAAAAAAAAAAATTTAATTACTTTTAAATGTGTAACATTAAAGAAGGTATTCAATTTTCAATCTTATAATACTTCTATATTTTTATTGTATTTCTTAAATACTGAATAATATATGGTCATATGCTTTATTTCAGTCTCGGGTTTTCACATTGATTCCAAGCATCAATTTGATCTAATTGATGGACTTCGGATTTTCAACAGAAGTTATACTGGTTTGACTGTAGTTGAAGGTGTAAATCATTCTCCTGCTGTTTTGTTACAAGGTAAGATTAATGTACCTATTTTGCTTTTGGCTGTAAATCAAATTTTTGGAGTTAAGGTAGGTATTTCTATTCTTTATCAAGCTCTATATCTAACTGATTTTGGCAATATTGCAGTAGCTGGGAAAATATTTCTAGCTAGGTTGATTTTCATTAACGAGTAAATTAAATAATATGTATCAAAATTAAATTAAGCCCTATCTCTGAATCCAAAATTTGTTTTATACAGGTAATGAATCTTCTTTATTCGTATGACGGTTTCCTGATTTGCTTACTTATTTAAATCATTAATAATTAATCATTATAAGACTATGCTCTAAGATTATTTAAAATGGCCCTTTAAAGTATAGCATTGATTTAAAGGTAAGATGTATTGGAATGATGCTTAACATTTTTTTCTTATTGCAATAAAATTGAGAAGTAAAATTTATTGTTGGATATTTGGATAAACCATTCGAACTTGATACAGTTTCTTTCATTTCATACAAAAACGGTTTCCTTTTTATGTGCTTAACTCTCCTCAAAAATAAATATTGACTTATGTATTTAAAAAAAAAAAAGTAATTTGTTTATGTCTGCTGAAATTACTATTTTTAAATAGCATTACTCTTCATGGCATCCAATTGCTTTTGTAGGAAATTCTCTCCAGATTCTTTTTCGAAGAAAAAAATATGTCTTTAATTAATCCAACATGAAAAGTTTCCTAATGAAAATATTTCTTCAGATAATTAAAACTTCCATCAAATCCCATTTTTATGTAAGAATATTATATTGACAAAGGTTTTATTTTCATATTTAAATTTAAATAACAAGCAAAGAAACATACACTATAAATATATATCAAAACTATCAAATACTTTTAACTCTATTTCAGAATAAAATTTATACAAAATATCTTTTTAACTACTACTAAAATTTTCTAGTAGGCTATTTGCTTTTTATTTTAAATTAAACTATTTTTGCCTTAATACTCAAATGCGTATAGCTATAGTCGTATATTTTAAATTAATTAATATATTTTTTTAATTCTAAAATTTCCTTTATCTATAGGTGACTCTAGGCAATTGCAGTTGCCTGCAGAGATGTTAGAGATGATCTCGAAACATTTAACTCAAACTAATGAGTTTAGTTTTATGGCAACTCTTAAGCAAGAAGGAAAAAATACAGGGACAATTATTTCTTTCTCTGAGGGAAATGACAGGTACTTTTTTTTTTTTATTTTATATTTTATTTACTCATTGATAAATATAAACACACACACACACACACACAAAAAAAAATTAGTGTATAACAATTATATATTTTTATACAGTCATGTTAACTATAGATTATCTTAAAAATTGTAAAATCAATTTAAACATTTAATGAACTTGTCTATTTACTAAATTAATTTGCTATCCTATGAAAATATCTCCAAGCATGCTATATGAAATATTATATATATTTCTTTATTCGATTTTCTAAATTTTTTTCATTAATATTTTATTTTTGTTCTTTATAATTTTTACTTAAAAAGCTATTTGTTTTTTATATAAATAATTTAACTTATTATAATTAGCGCGTTTGTATGCGCGATGATTGTAAATAAATAAAATTAAAAATAAATAAATCCCCTCGTTATTGAATTTTCATAGCATATCCATCCAAATTATATTTTTTTCATAAATATTTTATTCATCTGATAAGTTATTTAAAGTTAATTTTAAAATGTAGTATTTTTAGTTGTCTTTTCAAAGAAAAATCATAATTATTATTACAGTATTTAACATAAAGCACTACGAATAATAAAGCAAAAATATCAATTAAAAGTTCTGAATCTTTTAAAAATGTATATCATTATTTCTCAATGAATACGAATATATTTCTTTTGGTATCTCTGCACATCTAATATTTTAAGAAGCCTGTATTATTTATTTTGAATACTGATTAAGTATTCTATTTAATTTTCGCCCTTCTTGAGAAATATTATCATTAGATTGTGTCTGAATTCTTTTCCAATTGTATTGATAGTGAAAGATCTAAAAAAATGTTATACTTTTTTATAAAAACTGTAAATAAAATATATATCTATAATTTTAGATTTCTGGAGCTTCAAAGCAGTGGTCGCAAGGATGAAATTCGTCTTCATTATACTAATAAAAATTCTACTTTTGTTGAAACATTCCCGTATCATTTGACAGATAAAAATTGGCATGAAGTTGCAATTAGTATTACTGGCAATACTGTGAATTTGTATGTTGATTGCAATCGTATTTATAACAGAATAATTAATGGTATAGACTATAACTTCACTGGCAGAAATATTTCATTGTGGCTGGGACAAAGAAATGCACATCATTTTATGTTCAAGGTAAATACTATTGTTTTAACTTTTTAATTTTCTAAAACGAATTAACTATTGTAGTCAATGAACATAGAATTATGGTTTTTAAATAACATTTATTTCCTTGTGGTATTGAGTTATATGAAGTTAGATTTTTTTTTTCCTAATTTTATTTATTTTTTAATGCAAGATTTCATCGCAACTAAGACTAAGTATTCAGTTGTTGATTTCAAATAATAGCGTCATACTGGAGCTGGAACAATGTTAGATATTATTATAATATCTCTTAATACAGATTAATATTGCCATCCAAATTATACTTCCTAAGTTGGAAGCTACAAAAGTTTCGAGGAATTCAGACTCAGTACAAAACCGTCATTTGAGGGAAGCCAAATTCGCACATTTAACCAGTATCTTATTTACAAAACTAGCAATGTTCGTGCGGTATGAACTATCTGTTATGTTCTTGTTCTGCATTTTTCATCCTTTTTTACAATATTTTTTTTTTTTTTAGGGCTATTTGCAAGATGTAAAAATTGCTACGCAAGCTCATGGTTATATATTACAGTGTCCAAATTTAGATACAGGTATATACTAGCTTTCATATATTTTGCAAATTTTATGCTATAGAATAATAGGTATTGTACAATAAGTACAATAGAAAAATTTTAAAACTCATTCTAATTTCAGATTGCCCCACCTGTGGTCAGTTTCAGAAGTTGCAAGAGTCAGTTCAAAAACTTGAACATCATATAAAACATCTTACAGAACGGGTATGTGTTTCTTGTTAATAAGTGAGTTTAAATTTTTTTTTAATACTGCATTATTGATCCTATTAAACAATCGCTTTCAAATATATGCCGCATTGTAGTATACACTGGTATTGCGAATTACTTTGTTTATTTTTGTTAACTTTGTCAAAAATAGTCATTAATTCCGATAAGAAATATTTTGATATTTCATTAATATTTTAGGAGTTCTACGTGCATTGCAGTTTAATATTAATTATAGTTGTTGTTCCCATCCAGTTTCAGAGTTATTAGTTTTATATCGTCATTTCATTGTTTGATAGAAATTAAATTTTAAACCGCTTCGTGACCATGTTAAATGTCAAACTGCTTATAATGAATGGTTTGAAAATGAATTGTTCAATTTAAATATGTACAGCATATATATTAACCATATGCATCTCTGATTCTTATTATAATTTCTTTGGTATTCTGGGTATCTGTCAGTCCATTTTATAATTTTAAAACTATTTTTCTCTTTTCTTTGTTTCGTTATTCTCAGCATGATTGGCTGCCATCATACCATGAGGACATCACTATGTGTGCGTGCGCAGATGATCTATAAGAGTGAAAATATAAATAGTTTCAATTAACCATTTATGTAAAGCATATACTAAAAAAATAATATTTTTGTAAAAGAGGAATGACTGTAAAATAATTAGTGGATGTGAATACTGTCATTAATTTTTATTATGTGTTTATTAATATTGATATAGGATTAAGTGACGAAAAGGTACTGAAATTGTGTTGAACTTTGAAATAATTAAAAAATTATCTACTTAAAACTAAGATTGTGGAATCAAATACTGTTTTTTTTTTTTTTTTTTTTATGCAAAGAAAAAATCCCCCTTTCTCTAATATCTAGAATTTCGTAAAGCAAAATAAATTCTCATTTTAAAACTTTAGATATAATAATTCTATTTGAGAGTATATTTGCTTTTTCTGAATGTATTTTCGATTTTCAACACAATAAACTTAAATTATGATATCCATCGTTTAAAACGACAGTATTGTTTGTTCCAAAATAATCGGCAATAATCTTAATCGTCAATAAAGAACTGCGGTTTTTAAGTCAAAAAGGTTTCATTTAATTCAAATAATTTTAATTTAGTTGACAGAGCATCATTTCAAACACTTTTTATTGGAGATAGTAACTAATTAAAAAAAAAACATTTCTCCTTATTACTCGGTTATAAAACCACTTAGTTTTGCTTAATTATTCAGTGGGAGAGCTATTTAACTCCTTTTAGCATTAAAAATGCAGTGTTAATAAAATTAACAAAAGTTAGTGGATTTTCCCCCCTTATTAGAGCACTTTGACATGGACGCTGGTGTTAGCCTGGCTTTGAATAAAAATTACGCTTTTTGTTTGCAGAATCAAAATGGGTAAAGATACAGTTTTTATTTAATTCAATAAGATATATCAAAGCTTTAAATTAGAGAAATTCTTCCACTATTTTTCTGTGCTTACTTTTCCTGCATACATATTCTACTAGTTCAACTCAAATTTTTCGTACAAAATTTTATTTAATTATGGTGTCATAAAATTTTTGATATTGCATTCACATAATTATGGTACTTTTTATTTCATAGTTAGCAACTGCTGAGAGTCAGATAACTACACTACAACAATGTGAATGTGCAAAAAGTTGTATTGTGGATGGATCAACACATCCTGATGGGTCAACATGGAAGCATGGATGTGATATATGTTCCTGTGTTGTATGTATCTAACAAATATTGAGAGTTAATAGCGCTTTGCTCTTATTTATATAGTTTAGAGCTTAAAAGAATTATTACAAAATACGCTTTTAAAGTGGCTTAATTGTTATTCATGGTTTGTGTTTACGTTTGACATAAATATGCAATGTTTGGATAATTAACTTATTATCCAAAAATACATATTAAAAAAACATGGGTTTTTTTTACATATAAATATTTTTGCTATCATCCTTACTAATAAAAATATTTTCTTACATTTGACCACATATATTTAGTTTTTAAATAAACAGTACTGAAATTATTTAATTTTTAAAAAGATAAGTGTGTTTTATACATTTTGTACTTAAATTTTATTAAACATCAAGAATATCGTTAAGATCAAACATCACTTAGAGAAAATCACCAAAATACTATGGTAACTTTTTAAAATAATTTTGTTTTTCCAGCATGGTGAAGTGAAATGCTTACCAGTGTCCTGTTCCTTAGTGCAATGCAAAAACCCTGTGCACGTCCCTGGAGAATGTTGCCCAGTTTGTCTTAGTGAGTAGTATTATAAAAAATATGTGTATTACGGATTTGGTTTTATGATTTATTGAGCTGTTATAAAAATATTTATTGTATAATTAAGCATTATTTGACTAGCTGTGAATAAACCAATTTAATATATTGCCGTAAAATTTTGAATAATTAAATTGTAAATTTTTTCACTTAACTAAGATGTTTTTAAAATTAACTTGAACTTAACTCCTTTTAAATGATTATAAATTTTTATTTAAAAATAATTAATAGAAAGATAATTTCTCTTTTGAATTAATTAATTTCTTATGTGATCAAATATTCAGCTGTATAACTAATTAACCAAATAAATAATCTTAAAAGTATATTTAAATTTATTTGTTTAATAAGACATTCAATAAAAGAAAAACACATGACTACATACAATTATTAGATGCAAGAGTATTTTGAATGAATATTTAAATATGTTTATTGATTAGAAATACTTAAGATTCATTGATATTCTAAATTATTATATGATTTATGTTTTTGATTTGCAATTACACTTTCATTTTATATATTTTAAGAAAGTTTGTTTGCTATAAGATATTAGCTTTTCAATTCTTTGTTGAAAAAAAAAAAAAAAGCCCTTAATGGGAAAAAAATGTACTCGTGTGATATTCACAGCATTAAAATGTTTAATGTTAAATCTTAGTATTTCATGATAATACAATTATTTAGTTCATTTAATTGGAAAGCATTTCTGAGGAAAAAAATTTCAGTTTAGAAGGACAAATTTTTTAAAGTGAAATACAGTTGATATTGCAATTTAATTGTTTATGTCAAAGTTTAATATAAATTACTGTAGACTTCTAGTACATAGTACTATAAACAATATTTATCTGTAGATTTTATATTAATATTTTGGCAATTTAATATTTTGTCTTTTGTAAGGCTTTTTTTTATAATATAATGTAGCATAAATTTATTCAGTTATCATTAATATAATTGATAAAACCTGTACATCATTACAAAAATATTCATATTTTATTCAATGTTTTTCAAATATATTCCCTTGTTTTCAACAGAAAAGTGCCTGTTTGAAAATGTTTTATATGACCATGGAGAAAAAACTAGTCCAATCAAATGTGCAACATGTGAATGCATTGTAAGTATTATTTACTGTTTGTTATTAGTCGAGCATTTTTACCAGTTTTAATTATTTTTTACCTCAAATAATTTTTAATACATTATTTTTCTTGAGAATTGCTATTTACTTCACCAATTATATAGTTATGTTTATTGATACATTGATTTTTATATTTTATCCATGTACATTCTCATATATAAAATAGAATTTTACTAAATATAAGTAATTTTATAAATGTTTTCTTAGAACTATGGTACTTCTTTTATTGAACATTATAATATGTAGTTAAGTTATATAACCATAATATTAACAATAAGTTTTCTCAATAAACAATCAATGATAATTTAGAAAATTAATTTGGTGGTAAACTGGACATTTATTTTAATTCTTTTTTATTAAAAATTTTAATAAGGAATTATTGAATGACAACTCTGTGTAACTGAAAGCTATATAAATTCAAATGTTTCAATAAAATATTTATTAACTTATAATGCTGTCAATTATTGCTAAAAAATATAAGATGTAATTAATATTTAATAATTATACCTAACAAATGTTGTTCTACTTAAATTTATTAAGTTTGCAAAATTATTCAAATTATTTTCTTTTTTTTTTTTTTGCTTTTGTAGAATGGTAGCATGCATTGTCGTCGAATTGATCCTGAAACAAGTTGTCCAAAACTTGAATGTCCGAAGGAAGAACAATTTAGTACTCCTGATGAGTGCTGTAACTTTTGTCCAGGTATTTTCATCAAAATTATTTAAGAATTATATTTTTAAGCCAATTAAAGAGTTTTGAAATTTGAAACTTGACTTTATTTTTGAGTGTCTAAACATTCTAATATTTCAAAGGTGTTGACTACTGTGGAAAAGGCCATGACTGTCATTTTAATGCTTCTTGTATGAATTTAAATACTCATTACAAATGTCAATGCAACAAAGGTTTTGAAGGAGATGGGAAAATCTGCAAGGTACATATTTTTGTTTCTCTTTCTTTTTGTATGCTATTTATTTTATAATTTAATGATATATCTTACTATTTTAAAACTTGTTAATGTTTTATTTTTGAGTTTTCTTAATAAAGAGTTCAATATGTATTAACAAGATGGAAAATATTTTGGATATTACTCATTATAAATGTAAACTTTTATTTTTCATTTGTTCTCTATGAAATACTTAAATTTGTTTAAATCAATTAGTTTTAAGGCAAAAATTTTTTTTTATTTCAAAAACATTTATCCAAACAAATTTAAAGAATTGATTTTATTTCAAGTTATTGTCTTTTAAAAATAGATGAACTGATCATTTCTTTTTCATTATTACTGCCTATTGGATTCAAATTGCAATTCAATATTGCAAATGATTTATTTGAGAAAAATGACTTATTTGCTAATTATTTTTATTAGTGAATTTTGTTTCATATTTGTAATATTTTGTATAATTTTTTACTTTTTAAAGCATAATTTACTCTGTTAAATTAGGTAAAACTTATATTTAAAATTTGTTCATTTATCTATTGATGTATAGTATAATTTTGTTAGTAAAGAATAATGTACTAATAAAAGTAAAGAAAAATATTAATGTAATATTTTGAAATAAAAATTATTAAAGATTTTAAAGTTAAAAATGACACTGATTAGCATCAATTTCCTCCCTTTTTCCTATAAAAATGATAGATTTATGTAGATTTTGTATTATTGGATCCAAATATAGTAATTAAATTTCTCAATTACATGCCATTTATTTGCGGAAATAAAATAACTACTTTAGGAATAAAATTGGAGTAAAGTAAATGCACATTTAAAACAAAGTTAAAATAGCATAGCTATTTCTTAGTTTAGTGAACCCTGGGATTTAGTGATTTTTTTTTTATTATTAAATTAGAAATTACCCTCCAAATGTTTTTTTTTTTTTTAACTGCTTTTTGAAGATTCCATGTTTTCAAATTTTAGCTCTGACTAATTGGTGACCAGGATTGATGATAAAAAAATATTGCCAAACATACCCAGATGCCTTAAACTAAACTACTGCTTCCCAAATAATAAATTTTTTGCTAAACTATTTGCTAATTTTTGCTTCACTTGAAACTGACTGGCTGTTTAATTTTTTTTATTATTTTTCACTTTACTTTAACATAGCTGTCTATTCTGCTTGCTGATTCAATATCATGCTTGTGAATTCTTGAGTGAGATTGCTTAATCAATTGCTAGGAAAAAGTTAGTCTGTGTTTATGTCAAAATAAAAAATAATAACTTATATAGTTTCCATAGCATGCCTGCCAAGGAGACACACAAAATTTGGACTAATTATAGTTTTTTTAAACTAAGAAGGTGAAATATTTGAATTTAAATAATATAGATCCTTTTATTGGGCCTTAAAGAGAAGTATTAAAATTTAATTATTTTTAGAAAAATTGAATGCTGCTGAGAAAGCATTTTGGTATGCTTTTAAAAATATATGTAAAAATGTTTTGGTAAATAAACTTAAGAAGAAATTATAGAAAATATACTTTTATCATTTAAAGTATTTAGTTATTACGATGCATATGACTACAAAAATTAATGTCCTATATTCATATGAACTTTTCCTTCAATAACAAGAGAATAGTTTTGAAAAATATGGAATAGGATTCCACCAGCATGTAGCTCAAATAGAAAATTTAGTGACAAATGAAATAAAAGTATGTTAGTAGGATTACTAATGGACACTAAAATGGGAGACATCAAAAGAACATTGCAAGAGATAAGTCAACAGAATGAGTTTTCAATATATTTTATTGGTTTATTAATGAATTTGTGAAAAATAATTCATGCTATTATAGTATTAATGAATATATGTGTTTTAATTTATTCAATTTCTGTGTAAATCAAAATTGTCGCTCTTAAAAGCTGTAATTTAATGTCAAATTTTGATTCAGATATTTCAAATCTCTGTCGAACATTTTTGTTTTCCTCCAAAGAAGAGAAATTATACTTTTGCTAAGTAGTATTATTAAAATTCTCAATGATACATTAACGTAGCTCATATTAATAAATTTAAGTAGAATTGTTTCACTGGATTTATATTAAATGCTAAATTTTTTTTCTGTGTATTTTCAAGATATCAATGAGTGTGAAAGAGAAGGTGGGCATGATGGGCATCATTGTCGTGATAATACAAATTGTGTCAATCTTCCTGGAGATTATGTTTGTGAATGCCTTCCAGGATATAAAAGAGCTGATAAATACAATTGTGTTGGTAAGAAAGTATTTTAGTAAAATCTTTCTAAATTTATTAATACTCACATCTAAATCCTACTCTTTATTTTATCTTGGGTTTTTTTTTTTGTCTTTTTTCCTCTTTTCTTTTAAATAAAAAAAATTATTATTTTAAGTCAGTGAAAGTATAGTTTTACAAAATTTATTCATGAACTTTTTTTTTAAGTAATAAATCAGTTCTTGGATCATAAATTTTTGTATTGAATTCCTATTGTCTCAAAAATGATTATTAAAAGCATGTTTAATGTCAAATTCTTTCATTCGATTTTATTTCCTTAGTTCACTTAATAAAAATGAGTTTGAATTAATTTTTAAAGTGTATTTTTAATTGTGATCCTTACAATCTATGGCAATTTTTTTCTTTAGAGATTGATGAGTGCAGTACAGGAGAACATAATTGCCATGAAAATGCTTTATGTATAAATACAGCTGGTAGTTATGAGTGCAAGTGTATCGATGGGTATGATGGCGATGGCAACGAGTGTAAACGTAAGAAATTTTTTAAATTCTTATATGTTTAAATAAATTTTTCTAAGAATATGCAATACTCATTCTTAATTACAACTCTGATAATTTGTTATTTAAATATAGTTAGAATTATTTCAATAAAATGTAATTTTATACAAGGTTTATATTAATTTTAAAGCTTTAATCCCCACCCCTGTCTTGCATACAGAATTTTTTAAATATTGGCTAAAATGTATAATGTTAAAGGAAAAAAGTATGCTATTTCTTTACCTTAATGGTTATGCTTGTAAGACCTTTTGATAAATGAGTTGAAATATAAATTTTAACAAAATGAAAACTTTAAAAAATTGCAATGAAATAAATAACTTAACCAGAATCTAAATAAATAAATGATTTTTTAAAAATTGTGATATTAGCTTTTTTGAAGAAAATGTTATAAAAAATTATTATTGTAATTCCTATTATTCAGTCTTTTACAAAATTTCATGTATTTCCCACTGAAAAATGTAAAAATTTAATTTTTTTATTGCTTTTTCTGTTTTTGTTTGAAACCTTTATAAAAATCTACCAAAATTGAAACTAATTATTGATGAGAAATATCTCTGTTAATTAGGATATGAGCAATTATATGTAAGTGCATATAGATATTGTATAATTTAATTACAAAATATTTTCAGCTGTTTGTTCTGTTCCTTGTCTCAATGGTGGTCAGTGTGTGGCACCTAATACATGTTCTTGCTTGCATGGTTATACTGGTGTTAATTGTGAAACAGGTAATTAAACTTATTTAATATGTCAAAATACAAAACTGTCTATTTAAATATATTTTCTTTAGACTTTTTTTATATTTTTTGGAATTTGGTTTTAAAATTAAAATTATAAATATAATACATAAGTTAAAAATTCAAATCCATTTGATGTTTATATAAATTAAACAAAATATTTTAGATGTCGATGAATGTGCACTTGGTCTTCATGTGTGTCATCCTAATTCGCTATGTATCAATATGCCTGGTTGGTATTATTGCCAATGTAGGCCTGGCTATGAAAGTCATCCAGAAGATAATCTTCGAGCTTTCTGTCAAGGTAAGTATTTTAATTGCTTACCAAAATTTTTTGCTGTGATTTAGTTTTTACTTCACATTAAATATTTTTAACAATATTTTCATTTAACTTTATAATTAAAATTAATAATTTTTTTTTTTATTATTGCTTATTTATTAATTCTTATTCTATGATTTATTTCAGACATAGATGAGTGTTTAACTGGCATTCATACATGTGATTTATCTGCATTATGTGTAAATGATGAGGGTGGCTATCATTGTGAATGCTTAGAAAATAGTTCCTGCTCATTAAGTAAGTTTTTAATATTTTAAGCTTAAAAAGCAAAAGTTATTTATGAGATAGCTCAATTTTATAAAAATGCTTCATAGTAAAAAAATCATTTTTGTTGTGTTGTATAATTTTTCATGAATTTTTGAATTGTTTATGTGTGATTGATAAATTTCATTAATAATAATCAATAAAAATTGAAATTACAGATTGCCTATATTTTGGAGAAGAACGTTTAAGTGGAGAAACTTGGGCTAGTGAATCTTGTACCAAGTGTCGTTGCACAAATGGTGTTGTTTCCTGCCAACCTGTTGAGTGTGATTGTACAAAGCGAAATGTTAATTTTGATTGCTGTCCTCATTGTGATCATTCATCAGTCTGTCAACATCAAGATGCCTCAAAATCATTTCACAATGGTGATCAATGGATTTACCAGTGCCAAACTTGTGAATGTTTGGTAAGAATCTTCATGTTTGAGATAAAACATGATTAAATTAATTATGAAACATGAGTGTAATTTCTTCTTTTGAAGAAAACTTTTTTTTTTTCTGAAATTTTAATTATTTTCAATTAATTTGAATCATATAATTTAGATCTATGTTGTCATAGTTTAACATAAGCTTGAATTGTTTGTTCTTTTTCATTAATAACAAAATTATGAATAATTTTTACTATATTTGATTTTGTCTAATTTAGCAAGAAAAATGTGGATATATTTATCAAAGTGTTCATTTGAGAGGGACTGTTCCTATATATTTATGAAACATATTATAAAAAGTTGTGTTTACATGGTTCACCAAACCAAAAAGCTGTATTTCTTATTCCAAAAATGCTAAGCATGATCAATTATTATATTTTTCTAATGCTGAATCTTTTAATGGTTATAAGAAAAGTATCCATTTCTGAATTTTTAATTTTTGACTTATAGCATGGCGAAATTGATTGCTGGGATCTGGAATGCCCACCAGTAAGCTGTGAAAATCCTGTGCAAAAACCCAATGATTGTTGTCTTCGATGTGATGATGACCCTTGTTCTCTTCCTTACAATACTACTCATAGTCAGCATAAAGGTTGTGCTTATAATGGTATATTTTATAAACCTGGAGAAAAAGTTCCTCTTATTCAGGATCCTTGTTCTTCATGCCATTGTCAAGTAAGCAATTTTTATCAATTATTTATGAAAGTTAAATAAAAAATAAGTATTAGTATTTCATTGTAGGTTGTTTTCATTCAAACAGATTTGTTTAGTTATTTGCCATTCTTATAATTTTATGTTTGTTTTTTAAGTGACCAGGTATTTGAAATTTGAAAAAAATATAAATATTAATTAGCTTATTTGTTTTTGTAAGTGCAGTTATAATATTTCAATTATTAATAATTATATTAATTGTAAAGGTTAAAATTTTCTCTTTCCAAAATATTTTTAATTTTACCATTACAAAATCATTTAAACTGTTATAAACCAATTATGTTTCATTTTAAATTTCATTGAAATAAGTTAAATAATCAATTTGGTGCAGTTAATGTAGAAATGATTTTTGCAAAAGTCAGCTGAAAATGGTAAAATTAAACTTACAAAAATTCATTGAAATAAGTTAAATAATCAATTTGGTGCAGTTAATGTAGAAATGATTTTTGCAAAAGTCAGCTGAAAATGGTAAAATTAAACTTACAAAATCAAAATTTTAATTCTATAATATTTATTTAAGACATCAAAAGTTATGAAATTAAGAGATTTCTATTTTAGTAATCTTTTTTTTAATATATATTTATATATGAAGAAACATATTCTCCTAAAAGAATAAAAGTATATTGCTTACTATACAATACAATGCTTATTCTATTATAATTGATCAAAACCAAATTAATTGATAATATAGTAATTAATGTGATAAATTTATAACTAATCTTTTTCTGATAAAGCAAATGTAATTAAATGCCAGTCTTTAAGTTTTATAACTTGCACTGATTTTTTAAACTAAATAACTTAAGTTAGTTAACTAAATATGCTGTATGTTGATTTTAATAAAATTGAGACAAAGAATGTGACATGGCAAGACGATATCTAAAATGAAAACAAATTTCTACATAATTATGTTTCAGATACTAGCTCTCATTTTACTTTATAATAATAAGTTTATATTTATTTTAATTTCGTCTGGCTAAACTTGGTAAATAAACTATATCGTCAATTAGATTTATTTTTCTAAGCAGATAATTTTGTTCATGGTAAAATAAATTTAATAATTTAACTACTTGTTCATTAATGTCCTTCAAGCATTTGTGTGCATTAATAATTATTAATATAGAAGTACTCAATAACTTTATTTAATAGAAAAAAAGTTTTGTTATTGAACTGAATAATGGAAAATTTGAAGAAATCGGTTAGTTTTGGTCTTGCTTTTGCTTCTAAATTTTAAATCCTTCCTTAAGACTCCTTTTCCTTTTGGTAACTTTGTATTATTTGCATGTTTTAAAAATAACAAATTTGCACCAAATTTTTAATTTCTTAATAGTTTATCTTAAGTTACAGCTTTTATAGCTTCAGCTTTTTTGTTGCAAACTACATTTTTAGACAAGAATTTTTCACAAAAAGCTTTCAAATATTTAAACTGCTTCTGTATCGCTGTGCAGCAAAAAGCTTATCGAATGTTTGGTGCAAGTTTGTCCAATTATGGTTTATTATCAATCTCCTTTTCAATATATAAACTTACACATGTGTAACAAGTTGCTTGTTTCTAGAATCAAGTTGGAATCAAAAGAATTTCAGCTATTTTTTTTAAATATAGGCTGCATTTTTAAAATTGATTTTTGAGAAAAGAATATTAGTAATACATATGCTAAAATTCAAATGCAGTTAAATGTAAATTATACATAAAATTTGTTTTTAAATGTATAACAGTTTTTATCATATTGGTTAATGTTTATTTACTAATTAATTGTAGTTAATTTAATAATAAAAATATATAAGTATTTTATACATACACGCACAGTTGTCTTATAATCATTTAGTAGATAAAACATTAGGATCATATAATAAATGTTCAATAGACTAAAATTGAAAATATTTTTGCTTTATTTTCTACTTTAACTGAATGTTTAATAAATATTTTGTTCTCTATGAAATAACCTCATTTTGCAATTTACTTTAAATTAGTAAGAAAATCTATTGCAATAAATATTGAGGAGAAAACAGGAAAAACTTTTGTTAATTTGTGAGTTTTATTTTTTAAATTGTCTTTTTTTTTACTATAATTAATGTAAACTTTTTTTTATTAAAATTGCTCATGAACAGAAATAAAACTCATTTGAAGTAACAAAAATGAAATGGTTATAACAGAGAATTCTCTTTGAATTAAAATTAAATTCCATAATAATTCCTTTTGCCTAATTTTATTTTTTCTACAAAACATGTTCACTAATTTAAAAAAAAAAAAAAATGAATGCCCTGATTAAAATGAAAAATTTTTCAAAATTATACTGCAAATTAAAATGAAAACAATTAATCATTATCAACAGAATATTCAAAGTTAAGTGTTAACTATGAAATACATTTTTTAATAAAAATATTTAATTCTAATAATCAAGTCTGTTTTCTATATCTTATATATGTAATTTAAAATTTTAGGTATATATTTAAAGTCTATGCTAATTATCTTAATTCATATTTATGAAAGTATTTATAGTAATCATTTAAAATTGATAGTTGGGAAGTATTTTTTTTAAGTTTATATATTTAAGAAAATATAATTAAGCATGTATTAAATTAAATAATTTAATTTAATAATAATTAATAATTTAATTAAATTATTTAAATATACATTAACATATAGAAATAAATACAGTCAAACCTGTTTTTGTGTGGGGGACAAGGACAACATAAAAATAAATCACATAAAAAAATACCTTGGAACTTCATATAAATAGCTAAAAATGTATAGTTTGCAACACGTTTTAAAACAAACTTTTATAAGGTAAATAGGGATCGCCCCTTTCCCCCCCCAAAAAAAAAACCACATAGAAAATATATAAATCAAAACCTCATGTTGTATCACTACCTTGCATTTAATAACATTCATGGTAATTGGTTGATATATCAGGTGGGTCATTTATTGGATTTTTTAATTTGCATGTTATTTTGACAGCCATCTGTTCTCTTTTTGAATTGCATTTTTAATAAATTTTTATTCATAACATGCATTTGATGGGATTCTTTTATATACCTTATAAAAACGGACTACATAAAAACAGGTTTGACTGTATTCTTAAACCTTTCTATATTTTTTTTTTTTTTTGTCCCCTATAAATTTTAAAATTCTTAATGTAAAAGTTTTCTTAATCTATTATAATTAATAATTCTTTAAACATATTTAATTTGCAACATCTTTAAATATGTGAAAATTATAAATGAGGAGGAGATTGAATGATACTAACACAATTAACAAGTTTACTAACTGTAAGCATGTTTTATTCTACTGACACCTACAATGCTAACAATCCTGTTACAGGTACCATTCTGCCAACATTCAGTGAGCAATATGGGTTATAGTTTCCATCGGTAAACATTTTTAATATTACTGTCTGCATAGCTGCACTGTTTTTCTTTTTTCTTTGTCACCCCCATAGCAGACAAAGCTGAATTTCATGTTTTCTGCTTTATTAAATTCTTGAGAAATTTTCTTCTTTATCGGATTTTTCCCCCAAAAAAATTCTTTAAAAAATATGGTCGATTTAGCTTATTTTGCTCTGTCTTTTAAATGCACTAGATTTGTTTTGTAATGACAATCTGGATATTAAATATGCACTGAACTTTAAAATCTTTATCAGTTTTTATTTCATTTATTATGTACTTTTCATAAAAGCTGATTTCTTAATGTTTTTTTTTTTTTCACGTATCATGCTTATTTTGTATTTGCACTTAATATTTTATAAGCGAATGTTAGTATTTCTTTGCACTGTTCATTTCTATGAATTGCAATTGCATGATTTTTAAATTAAATTTTTATATTAATGCTCTTTAAGTGATTTGAATTTCATTCTAATAATTGTTTCTCTGTTATTAGGATGGATTTATTTGCTGCAGATACAGCAGTAACTGTGATGATAATAATAATTTGCTTGATACTGAACTCTTATTACGAAATCAAGGAACTGCCAGTAATGTTATTTTGTCTCCTGATAGCATTTTTAAGGACTCTGAAATGGATCAGGATAAAACTACTAATCATTCCAATAACTCTATCAACATTTCTTCCAAATCTAATACAATGGGTAGAAGATTATCTACTTTCAAGGACTTTACAAATACAGATAATGAACAAAAGAGGGTCAAAAGAAATGGGTATACTTTAAATGAGAAAGAAATTCCTATCTTTGGTAATAAGAAGCTTACTACAGCATTAAAAGGTGCTTTTGTCAAAGGTGCTAGTATTCCAAGCTCATCGTCAGATGAAAAGATATGACCACCTTTTCTCTTCAGATTTTGAGTTCTGGAATGATGTTCCTTCTGCATGTTTAGTATTGGCATATGGTTCAAGAAAACATTTGACTATAACTGCTGAGAATAGCTTGACTAATGAATTTCTGGGGTAGTCACAGATGAAAAGTGATATAGTGACATGCTCTGCTGAAGTATCATCTGCAGGGCAGATGATACAGTTTTGATTGCTGACAATTATGCATTAACAATTATTTGTGTCATTTGGCAATATCCGAAATATTTTGGGTAATGCTGAATTGCAATCATGCTTCAGTTAGAAATACAATCAACATGTTTTTGATACTTCTACAGATGTATGTTTTCTTTCAGGAAATTTTTACATGTTTACCTACTGGCACATATATGCAAAAAATTTTTATTATATGATCATTTGTACATAGAATGTTGACTGCTTGCCCCATGCAATTTGTTATGTCCTTAATTTATTTCCAATGTAAAATAAAATGTAATATAAAATATGTTAAGTGATAAGACTGTGACATAGCTACAGTTTGTGCACATAGCGTGTTATGTACAGGGACCTAGTCCACAAACAGGTGTGCCTCTTAGGCTATTGTGAATTTTCCAGGAGTGATCTTTGAACCTCCACGCCCACAAAAGTCAGGAGCTGGACTCTTGAATATATTTTTCTTTGTTTACGTGTAAACATCCGACACCACCTAAACAGGGTTTGGGACTGTTATTTCGTTGTGTTGACATTAGGTTGACTAGTCATTTTATGACTGAAATGTTGTTGCGACTCTTTGTATTCTACTGATAAAAAAAGAATGTGGCAAATAAAAAGCAAACACAATTGAAAATGTAGCACATGGTGGAAATTATTATTTATCCATGTTAATAAATTTAGTCATCAGTTCTTGATTTACATTCCACTAGATCATTTAAACGATCTCCAATAAATGGCATCAATATTATCTTCATTGGAGTTCACTTGTAGCTGCTGTTCCTAATACTTGGTGTTTATGCGTTGACATTCCAAAGCTTAATTCTAACATGGAGTGAATTGTACAACAATCCAGCATGCTTCTCAATAGAAAGCACAAAATATAGATTGCAATTAGATACAAAGTTCTTTACCACTCAGAATAGAAATTTTAAAGAATTAGAATAAACTATTAACTTTACTCTTGCTTTTAACATGATAAAGCCTATACATTAAGTCTTCCTTCTAAAAGGATGATACCTTTTTCAAATAAATTTAGAATAGTGCAATTTGATCTCCTGAGTGTTTTATTGTTAAATCTTTGTTATTTTATCTGTTTTATTCGTCAAATAAAAAATTTTATGCCTCTTACACTAATAAGTGGCATATTTGCACTTGCATCTGCTACTTATATTAATACATTTTCAATAGACTTCTAACAGTGCTTTGGTCAGTTATGTAGTATTCCTAAAACTATTTTAGTCAAATAATACAGATGATAGAGAATGAGATAATACATGCAAAGCTACTATTTAAGAGCCTTTGTAAACAAATTAGACATTTTTTTGTTATTTTTTATTATTGTTTGTTATGTTACTTTTTTTTGTGTAGATTCACTATTCATCTGTAATTTTTTTCATATCTTTAACATGAATTTAAAATATTTAAAAATTCTTACTACACTTTAAGTCAAAAATTTTCAAGTCGAGTATCATTTTCAAAGTTAAAAATGGTTTTCTTGGTAGGTCTTAGTGTTCAATGTTGCATGAAACTCAAATTTCTTTTTTTAATGTGTTGCTTTAGTAATATTTTGTGAAAGAAGTACATGTGCAGTGAATATATTTTAGCCTTTTTATCTAGATAGAGCATAATTCTGCAGTATTTGATACTTGTAAAAATTATTGGTCTTATTTAAAATTTCACTTATGTAAACTCATTAGAAAAGTTATGTACAAATTTATTTGGTCTCCTGTATTATTCCTAGCATGTTTATTAATGTGTGTTCTTATTTATAAAATATTAGCTTACTCTTCCAAAAATCCTAAACTTGGAATACTACCATTACCCAATATTCAAGAATCACTTCAAAATAAAATTTTAACAATAGTAAATCAAAAAAAAATTATCTATACAAATTAAATTTTGAAAAATACCTGTGTATGAAGCATTTTAGTTATACTCTGAATTTTATAAGAAAAATAGTAACTATCCTTTATTTATTCTATTATATAAAAGTAACTTTTTGTGTGAATTATTTTTATAATGTCAGATGTGTAAAAAACCCTTCTTTATGTGTGAAGAGCCATGCAAGTATGAATTATATTTATGAAAGAGAATCAGTGACATTTCCCATTCTTATAGTCTCTTTGTGAATAGCCAATATAATGTTGTACTTAATATATTTTACTGGAGATGAAAGCTTATTAATGCTATTTATATAGTCCATGATGTGTGCTTTTATCACATTGTTACAATCATTAATGGGTAACACATTTTTCCTAAGAAAAAAAAATCAACTGCTAACTGTACTAATAACTTAAAATTGTTGCTTGATGTAAATAAAAGTTGTTTCTTTTTATTATGTTGTTTATCTTTTGTTGTTTTTTATTGCTTTTTTTATACATTTTTGTGAACTTTCTTCCAAATAGAAAACATCTCTAAAAAGATGCACAATCAAGCTACAATTCATTTCTTAAAATAATACAATCTCATTGTTAGCATAAAATATAAGGAAATATTTTACTCTTATATTTTTACATTAAGCTTATAGTAAATATCTCAATGTTCTAAATTTTGAAAAAAAATCTTGTATTTTACAATAACTAGCATGAAATTTAAAAGTGAATTATAAAAAAGTCAGAACTAAAACTGCAGAATAATATTTATTTTATAATTGTACTTTAACCCTGATATCTCATAATGATTCTTCTTTTGTGGGGGAAAATTGATAACTGCTGAGAATTAATTATATTGCTCCTATCTGGCAAGTATTATTTCTTTAAATCTTCCAATTCAATAAAATTTCAGTTGTGATATTAACTTTAATCCGAAAAAGTTGTTATTCATACGCAACAAATATGATATCTGTATGTGGGTTCTATAAATAATAATATTTGGGAATTGTTATAGAAGTTAAATATTTTTTTTTTTCCTTTCTTGTAGAATTTATATTCACCAAAATGACAAAAGCTTATTTTTATTAAATTTTTAATGAAGTGCTCTAATCTGACTTTTTCTGATATTGAATCGCTGCTTTCTTCAAATGCCTTGTCAAATCTTTTTCTCAGATTTATTACTGGTGCTGTAGTTAAAATCCTACTGTTATGGATTATGGAATTACAAACTGAAATTAATTGTCAAAGTAATAGTTTATTCATATCTAGTACTTGGTAGAAAGTTTACACAAATTATACTTCTGGACAAATATGTCTGCATAACTAAAATCTCACAATTCTTAACCAATATCTAACCTCAGCACATCTCTAAATGTTATAAAACTCAGGCAACATTTGCTCAGATGATCCATTCGAAATATTAAAAGCACATTCCAATGAAATAAGTTGACTTGGCTACTATCAGTAGAGCTCTCAATAAAAAGTACTGACATATTTTTCTGTTATGGAGGCCATAAGCACCAAATATAGCACATTTTCCCAGCTCTTTTCAAAAGTAAAAAAGACATTGGGCTGATACTTTAATGACATTAATAATGCTCTTAATTTAACCTTAAGCATTATTGAAAAAATCGAAAAAAATAAAGTAATTTTTTCTTTACTGTCTCCCCAGACTGCAATCCAACTTTTAAAGTAAAAGACCATACTCTAAAATCTGAATTTGGCTATACACTGAAGTGACAAAAGTCATAGGATACCTCTTAATATTGTGTCGGCCCTCACTTTCGCCCGGCGAAGTGCAGCAACTCGACGTGGCATGGACTCAACAAGTCGTTGGAAGTCTTCTGCAGGAATATTGAGCCATGCTGTCTCGATAGACATCCATAATTGTGAAAGCGGTGATGGTTCAGGATTTTGGGCACGAACAGACCTCTCAATGATGTCCCATAAATGCTCGATGGGATTCATGTCGGGCGATCTAGGTGGCCAGATCATTCGTTGGAATTGTCCAGAATGTTCTTCAAACCAATCGCGAACAGTTGTGGCCCGGTGACATGGCGCATTGTCATCCATAAAAATCCCATCGTTGTTTGGGTACATGAAGTCCATGATTGGCTGCAAGTGATCTCAAGTAGCTGAACATAAGCATTTCCAGTCAATGTTCGGTCAGTCGCACCAGAGGACCAAGTCCATTCCATGAAAAAAAGCAGCCCACACCATTACGGAGCCACCACCAGCTTGAACAGTGCCTTGCTGACGGTTTGGGTCCATGGCTTCGTGGGGTCTACGCCACACTCGAACGCCCCTACCATCAGCTCTTACCAACTGAAATCGTGACTCATCGGACCAGGCCACGGTTTTCCATTCATCTAGGGACCAACCGATATGATCACGTGCCCGCGAAAGTCGCTGCAAGCGATGTCGTTCTGTCAGTAAAAGGCACTCGAGTCGGTCTTTTGCTGGAATAGCCCAAGAAAGCCAAATTTCTCCACGCACAGTTCTAACAGACAAGTCCCTTGTACGTCCCACATTGATTTCTGCGGTTATTTGACGCAGTGTTGCTTGTCTGTTAGAATTTCGACTCTTTTGCAGACTTTGGAAAACTGTACTGCTTTTCAAACTTAATTTTCTTGATAATTTTGAAGTAAGGGGATCTGAATACAAGAAGGTTGATAAGACTTGAATTTCAATCCAGTTCATGAAGTTTTTTGTTGATTTTCAGTTTGGGGTGTCGTTGATTCACATTCCATTCCGGGTGACCAATTGGTGTATCCATGCCGGTAGAGTTATCCAAAAAGCATGGCTTAACTCTAGGAATTGACACTATGACTTCTTTATTTTGATGGTAAAAATTTTTGTCAGTTCTTTTGGAAACTTGATATGGGGAGTTGAAGGCTATGGCGAAAGCTGTTTGTCTTAACAAAGATAAACAGCTTTTGCCATGAATCAAGTTTTTAAATCTTTAAAAATAAATGATTTTCGCTTTGAATAATTTGTAAATGAATCAAGTTTTAGTTCTTGAAATTTTTCCTTTAATGTTTTTACAAATTCAGATTGGGGCTCGTTAAATGTATTTTCGAAGAAGTCACTTGTGACGGAAGGGGTTTCACCCTAAAGAAGTTCAGCTTGTGTATAATGGGAATGGGTTCGTCAAGTTGTGCGTAATCAAGTAGAATGATCGGAAAAAAGATCTTGTCCAACTTTGATTTTCATGGCACGTAATAACAGCCTTCAGTGTACAATAACAGTGCTCAGACAACCATTTGACTGCGAATGTAAGTCAATATGTGTTGTCTTTTGAATCCCATGAATTTGGATAATTCCAAAAATAGATATGATTCAAATTGGGTTCCTTGATCAGTAGTGATTATTATATGACATCCAAAGCGAGAAATTCAATTCTTGATTAAATCATCAGCTACTGTTTCGGCTCTGATGTCTGGTATGGGTGCTGTTTCTGTCTATAGCGAGCAGAGGTCGATGATAGTTAGATAATAGCGAAATCCTTCTGATGATGACAAGGAACCGATGATGTGCACATTTATTTCGCTGAAATGTTGATTTACGATGTGATATTGTTTATGCTGGTTGTTCACATGCGTTGAAATCTTAGACGTTTTTTTATATTTGATCAGCATTTAGCCCATTTCTCAAGTCTTTTTTGATGGCTATATTAACTTGGAGGATATAAATTTTGTAGAATCGATTTAATAACTGAATGTGAAAGATCAGGAATACTAAGAAACATTTGTTTCTTAAAATCAGATGGTGTATATGGTCGTCCTAATCTTTCAAGCTTCAAGAAGAATTTGAGAAGAAAATTCTGTATCTAACTCCTCACTAATTTTTAGCTTCATATCAAACTCCAGAACTTTGGTAATGACTTTGTAATCAATTTGTGAACAGGTCTACAATTCATTCATTCTCGATAAGACATCAACAATAAATGTTATGTTTCCCGGATATGTGGTGGATATTCATTGTAAACTGTACGGTGTTCTCCAGATGTTTTTGTTCTCTAGGAAATGATTTTTACATCTGTTGAGGAAAAGGAATGTGTGTGGTTTGTGGTCATAAAATTATGTAAATTCAAGGCTCTCTAATAAATATCGGAAATTTTTATATAAGTAGCTAAGAGTTCTTAATTGTGGGTTGAATAATTTTGTTATGTTGGTGTTAGACGCACTGAGAAGTGTCCAATGGTTGCCAGTCTCCATTAATATGGTGTTGAACTACAGAATCTTTTCCGAAGCATCTACCATTAATGGAAGTTTGGCTGTTGGTGATGAATGAGTAAAAACAGTTGCTGTGTGTAATTATTTTATATACACAAATGCATGAGAAGATTCATCAGGCCACTTTTATTTTGAGATAGCCATTCTTCTTACTGTCTACCAAACAGTTGTGCAGAAAACCTTGATTTTAAGCAGAATTTAGGATAAAACTTCTATAAAAGTTGACAATACCAAAAACTCTACGTAGCTGATTCTCAGTTTTCGATATTTCAAAATTTAAGATCATTTTCATTATTTCGTCAGTTGGTTTGAATGCTTTGATTCAGATAGTGTGATCTAAAAAATTAACCACAATTAGTTTTCGAGGATGACAAATAATGTTTCATAAATTCGCAAAGTTGGATACACTTTTTTGCGTATCCTCCTAATTTATAGTGGTAGTAACAGAACTTGTGATTGGTTGAACTAGATCTAGTTCTACTGTTACAGCTTCTGAAATTTCTTGATCTGCTGCGTAATATATTACAAAAAGAAAATTCTTCAAATTGTTGTTTAGTAAAACAATAGTTGCTTCTAATGCTTCAATTTTCTTACCTTCAAAGGACGATGAATTGGGGACGGTAGTATCAGTTTTTGCAATGAAAAATGCCGATGATGAATTATAAAGACTAATAATTTTATTTACTAGGTCTAAAATATCGTCAAAAAATGGATCTTTACTGATGGATAAAAGGGATTGTGCTTGTTGAGACAAACACTGGAGCCACAGCGTTTTGATCATTTCTCAGATATTGAACTACCAGTCAAAACTTTCACATGGCACAATAAATCAGATGGTCTTTTGTCTCCAAAATCGATATCAATTAGCATTTTTTATTCTAGATTCTTCCATGTCAGTTAATTTGGTTAATAAAGCATTTTTTAGAACATCTTATTTATTATCATTTGGCAGATTGCATAGAATATCACAACAAGGAAATCTAACATATTTTTTGTTGAGTGCTATACGATGCCAGTGTTACATTTTGTAAATCTAAGCAATGGCACAGTTCAAAAATTGGGCTTCAAGTTGAATAAAACATAAGTTTGACTTATTTTTCCAGACTTATTAACCAATTCGACTCAGTTCAGAATCAATTTTCGACAGTCATAATGAAATGTGGTATGAGAAAAGAATGTTATAAATACAATTAAACGTACCTTGTATTTGAATGGTCCAAATAAAGCTTCAAAAGTTTGTTTATCAAGTGACCGGGTTACCAGATATGGTAGTTGAGTTGTATCATGTGAAGAATGAATGTATGATGAATTCCTTTTTGCAACATTACAAGGTTCCGCATTACAACATTTAATTAAGAGAAATTAATATTTATAAATAATATAGAAAATAAATATTATGCAGAAATAAATTATTCCAGTAATAAAAATGAAACAAATAAGACACTACGAGACAAAGATCCATCTAAGAGTGAACACGTGAACAGAATAACGAAGTTCCATGACAACATGTTTAATTGTCTTTTATCAGAAAATAATCAGTTGAGAGCTTGTTTGCTAAGAGTCGGAATTGAGACACCATTGATTGTCTCAATGGGCCACTAATAAGCAAACTTGATTACAATTTCTTTAATTTATTGCCTTTTCCATAGTTTGATTCAATTACAATAAATTTATTTTTGTATTTGTACAATGAGAATTCATCAGAATGTAAAAAAGAACATTACATCTTCAGCGTTCATGCGCTCTCTACTTACTACACACTCTCTGACTATTTTGTTAGAAGTTATGCGGGAACATTTGACCTCACACATGTTTTTGGTTTTGGTTTCGGAAGGTGTCCTGGTGGCAAGTCACGGTGCCTAGTGTTATGCCGCCCTCGTACAAATCTAATTAAATAATATAATCTATTATTTCAATTGTATGAGCTTTTGCACACTTTATGTGTGATGTGCCACGATCATCAAATACGGTATTGGTGACCGTATAGGATAATTGGATGAATAATGAATAATTTCGTTTTGAAGCTGAATAATTTCGTTTTGAAGATTTCAGATCTTTTTCATGATCTTGGATTATGTGCCATTTGGGAAGTCGATGCACCTCTTGGATTACACCCTGCAAATATATATATATTTTTTATCATTGGACATTTATTTTAAAGATATGTAAACTTGATTCTATTATTATTATTATTTACACTAATCTATTAAGTGATATCAAACCCAAACTAACATATCTGAGTAAATGCTGTAGGGGAAATACTTCCATACAATTGTCTCATGATTCCGATATGTGGTTTATTATTTGCGGAAGCACATTCGAACTTAAGTGTTCCAAAAGCGGTCACAGATTAATCACACAAGATTTAACTATTTGTGCTCACTTGCCACCAGAAGCTGCAGCTACAGTTCGTTATATTTTTGTGTCTCGGATATCACCGATCCTTACACTCAATTAAAAAGACACTTATAAATTGTTCGGGCGAATCTTCCAATCAAGAAATTCGATAATTACTTTCCGGTGAAATTTGAGATGGCAGGAAACTCTCGGAACTTTTACATAGTGTGAAATGTCACGAGGAATCTCATAATGTTCTAGATGATCTCCCGTTAGAACTATTTTGTAGCAATTACGCACATCGATGCAATCCACTCTTGCTTCAATTTCTCCGCTTACACTTTCGAAAAGAGGCTGAAGTGGCTGGCAGGATTTTGGAAGTGAATTCGATGCCAATTGCTGTCTTCTGTCATGATAGGTTCGAACTCCTACACTCCGAATTTGCTATCTGAAATCGAAAAACTTCACAAACGCATTGACAAATTGCAATTTTATCACAAATAAAGAAATCGAAGCTCTTCAGTAAATCGATTTTTATTAGAACACGACACCGCAAGTGATCAATTTCTCCAAATTCTGAATATTGTTGATATTATTAAAAATTTTAAAATTTCGCCCGCAAATATTCTCCTCCTCCCCCTTCGTATTAGGGAAAACACGGAGAGGCAGGAGTAGCGCGATATACCACCCGCCTAGTATTTCAAGTCTCCTTGAAGCCAGTATCGCCTCACAGGATAAAAGATCTAATATTAGGTTTTTAATTGATACTGCCTCGGACACTTGCTTAATGCCAGCTACATGATTAGAAAAAAAAAAGCCTCCTAGTCAGACATTTACCGCTGCAAACGGTTCATCCATTCAAGTATTCGGTCGGAAATTACTCTCATGATATCTAAATTTAAGGAAAATTTTTACATTTCCTTTTTTTTTTATTTATGTGTTCCCAATGTCCTTTATAGGAGCTGATTTTTTTCCTTACTTCAATTTAAAACCAAACTTAAGACGGATATATTAATTGATGATAGAACAAATTTAAACCAAATGCGCCCGACTTCAAAAAGTTTGAGAAACACTGCTCTAGTGAGACGCACTTAACGAAAACAGTTAACCAGTTTTTAAAACCAAACTTTACTGGAAAGTTGGCAGTCAAGCTTTCTGTCCAGCTTGCAGTATTGTGTATGTTCTGCTCAATGAGATTGTTTTCGTTTTTTAAACTTCACTAATTTCCTCATATCCGTGAAGTTGTGTGCAATTTTTTAAAATACGTTCAGTGGCAATTAATTACAATTAATTATGGCACTCAATTTCTGCGTAAAAATTTAATTAGTTTGCTATTATAGATTTGTTGTTTTTAAAAATCTACTTAATTGATTCTTACGCTGTTGAACTTTTGAAATTCATTCAGATATTTGTTTTATCACCAAGTTACTAGTAATAGGAGGAGCTTTAAGGTATGTTTCTGAAAATAATTTTTTTTTTTTTTTTTTTACAGTATGTTTTATAATTCATAAATCTTGTTTATTATACTTCTTTTCTTATTTTATTTATGGTTGACTTCGTTTAAATTAGCTTACATTGACTCTTGTTTACATCAATAAAAAAACATTTTTCTTGCATATATTTTAAAATTATTTACAAATGCTGCTGTTCATTCTATATTATTACAATATTCAAAAAGATTCTACGTAAATAACATTGAAAATTTCAAAATCATCCATAATAATAATAATAATAATAAATAATAATAATAAAGAATTCTAACATAAATATACTAAAAGATGTTTTATAAAATTTTAAAAGTTAAAAATTCAAAAATTTATTTCTTCGATATGTAATTGATTTAATTGTGTAATATCATAATAATAATAATAATAATAATAATAAAGAATTCTAACATAAATATACTAAAAAGATGTTTTATAAAAATTTAAAAAGTTAAAAATTCTTTAAAATTAATTTCTTCGATATGTAATTGATTCAATTGTGTGACCCTAATTTAATTTTTATTAACTAGCTTTATTTATGATTCATGGATTTTTTGATAATAGGCTATTATATTTTTCATGAATATTTGTGTTTACTTTAGCTTAGTATGTTTTATCATGAATTTCTATATTCTAAGACAATGAAAAAGTTTGGAACCTATTCCAAATAATATTTCTTTTTCTTGTTTCATCTCTAAAAATTTTGTGCTTTAAACAACTGCTTGCATCTATATAATTTTAAATTTAGAAAGTTTTAAAATGTAGGAACTTTTATTTTTTGAAATAATATATCCCTTATTTTAACTAAATATTTGATAGTAGGCATTATGTTTTATTAAAGTTTTCACTTACTTTTTCAGTTTTGGTCATTTGCCTATTTAATAAATGAATAAATCCAAGGCTAATTAATTGTTATCTAAAAAGAAACTTATTAGCCTTTAAAATTAACATAATGTGCTTAGAGTCCAAATGTTTAATTTTTTTTATGAAATTTTCATTTATAAAATATTATAATCACTCTGTATATTTACATGTTTAAAATTTAAGGTTTATTATAGGCACTAGAATTACTTTTATACATAAGGTCATTAATACTTCAGAGTGTTACCAAAAATACTGGTGCTCAGATTTTCCATCTGTTTTTATTCTAATAAATTCTATGTAGTGTTTGGAAGTTTTTTAATTGAAACCTATTTACTTAAAAAAATTATATTTTATTGAAAAAAAATGTCATGTTTGCTAATGGAATTATTTATATTTCATAATTTTACTGATAATTTAACATCTTAATATATGGTCTTGAATAATTAAGCATATTTTAAAATTTTAAATATTTTGTGTTTTAGGAAAATTGCAATGAGCGGAAGAAAGATAGAATAATGGGCTCTGGCTCAAATAACTATGAAAACAGCAGCAGCGATGCAGAAGAACCTGAAAATCATATTGAAAGAAGGGGACGTAAAGGTGGCAGTGTGTAAGTTTGTTTTTTTTTATGTGTTATTTGTTAATTTTAGTGCTGTAGATCAAATATTCTAATTTAATTACAACTCTTGAATATCATGATTTTTCAAATTTTAGTCAAAAAGAATGCAAATTTATTATATTTATTATGGAAAAGACTAGGGGACTATTTCTGTGCAACTGCAAAAATTGTTAATATGTAAAAAAAATTATGATTGCATTAAGTTATTATATGAATTCAGTTTTTTTTGCTATTTTTTAATTAATTTATTTCAAACAAGTTAATTAAAAAGTTGTATTAATGGCAATTTGGAAATCTTACTTTGAAATTGATAATTTTGTATTTTTTAAATAAAAATCAACAATTTTATATTTTGGTTGTTGTAATTATCATTTAAATTTTTCTCTATTTAGTGTGAATTTTTAATTTATTGAGAATTTGATTTTAAAGCTATTAAAAAGTAAAGGGAATAAAACATGTTATGCACGTATAAAAGCGTGCATTTGTCAAGTATACTTTTGAATAATTTTGAAATTCTTCTCCCAATTACTAGTATTGAATTAAGTGCCATGTCTGTATGGTTACTTAGGCGAGGGGAATGAAGAGCTGTTAGAATAGAATTTAGAATTATATTGCATACTGATTATTAGTTTAATCTTTTTGTAAGCATTATGATAGACAATATAATTTACTGAAGGAAAAAATTGCTTTTCCCAACATATTGTGTTTAAAAAAGATTATTGTTAAATGCAGAATGATTGTTAAAAACCAAGTAAATGTTTTGACTAAATTTGTATGATTTATTAGTTTTCTATAATATGGAAGCATAAATTATGAACGAAAAATGTAATCTAACAATGCATTTGAAATTAAATATTATTAGTTGGCACGAGAATAAAAAAAAATCTTGATTTCCTTGGTTTCTAAAAAAATATTTTTTTTATCTATCAAACAGTTAAAATTAAGAAAACAATTTATATAAAAAAATTATGAAAAGCAAAGACAAATTGAGAAAGCACTGAAAAAAAAATTAAGAATTTTTAACTTGTATTGTATGCTCTTTGGATATGACATTAATGGCTAATATAAATTAATGGTTAATTTTAACCATTAAATTTAGTTCTCCTTAATTCTTTAATATTGGTTAAGTTATGTACATGTATACTATACATCCAACATCATTAATTTTAATTGTATCATTGAATATATTTATCAAGAGATCTACCAAGAGAAATGTTACTTTTTTTGTTTTATATTTTGTGTATCTAACAATTGCAATACATTTTTTTTTTTATAAATATCTAGTAAATAATTATTTTAGTAATTAATAGCAATTTTAAAAAAATAAAATAATATTGATTAAATAGTAATTTTCATAGTAAATAAATAAAATACTAAATTAAATAGTAATTTGATAATTATCTAGTAAATAAAATAAATAAATAAATAATTTTTTTTCAAATTTTTGTCATTTTTCTTTAAAAAAATTAAATTTTTTAATTCAATATACTGGATTAAAATAAGTGTTTTGATTTTGTTTCTTTTTAAAAATTTTATATTAAAAGAGATATTATTTTTAGAAAAGATTTGTTATAAATTTTTAATCACAATGGATATATTAACTAATTAAGATTTATTTATAATTATTAAAAAAGATTAATAGTAATTTCAAAAAAAAAAAAAAAAAAAAAAAAAAAGGATTGATAAACAAATGTTTTCGAATATATAAATTTTTTTTTCATATTTATATATTAATAACTTTCTAAAATGTATTTCTGAAAAGAGGGCTGTCATAAATTTATGCATAAAAAATCAATTGATCCATTGATAAAATTTATTCTCAATTAAAAATAACATTTTTGTAGAAAATATTTTTGTCCAATATTTATTATATTACAAACACCATTGCTTTTCTTAAAATTTTATATTAAAAGAGATATTATTTTTGGAAAAGATTTGTTATAAATTTTTAATCACAATGAATATGTTGACTAATTAAGATTTATTTATAATTATTAAAAGATTAATAGTAATTTAAAAAAAAAAGGATTGATAAAAACAATAGTGTTTTCGAATATATAATTTTTCATATTTATATATTAATAACTTTTAAAATGTATTTCTGAAAGAGGGCAATCATAAATTTATGCATAAAAAATCAATTGATAAATTGATAAAATTTATTTCTTTTGGTTGCACTTAAAAATAACATTCTTATAGAAAAATATTTTTGTCCAATATTTATTATATTACAAACATCATCGCTGATTTTAGTTAGCATTCCTTATTTCAACACATGTGTTAATAAAAAATTTTTAATAAAATTGATGAATTAAAAATTAAGAAATATGTGTATTTTATAAAATCTCTTATGTATTATGTGATATATATCATCGCATCACAACTATAATTAGAACAAAGTCATTTGCAAAATATTCATTATGTTTAGAACAAAGTCATTTTGCAAAGTATTCATTATGTATCTATGATTTAATCATGCAAAAACAATTAAAAAAATAATAAAAAAAAAATCCCAAATAATAAATAAATAAATCATAACTCTTTGTAGTAATAGAAATGTTCAATATGAAAGTTTTAAATTTTAAATATACTAAACTTATGTGGAGTTCCAAAACAACATAGCTGCAATGCGAGACTTGAATTTAACTAGATAAAAATCTACGTACTTATATAATACACTAACCTTCCTTTCAAATAGATAAATTTTTTAACAGGTATTAAAAATCAACTACTAATATCAAATTCTTGCCATTCGGAGTATTAAATCTATTGATGTTAAACTGAAAAGAAAATTTTAGTGCCAGCAGTTATTTATAGTGTTAAATAACTGCTGTAATCAACTGCTAAAAAAATCCATTCATATCAAAGAGTTTAAAAAAAATAGCCCATGTCGAGTATCAGTGTTAAAAGTAACCATTTATTTTTCGTTTTCTCTGTTGCAGCTGACCTCAATTCCTTCAATATAATTAGATTAACATTTACCTTAATATTTTCACAAACCTAAGATAAACCGTACAGTGAAATTATTAATAATTTAATTAACAACATTATTTGTCTAATTTCAACACGAGAATTTAATATTTATAAATAACTTGGATTACAAAGGGACTTGCGTTTTGTATGATATACCACAAACAGCCCTTGATAAGTACAGAGGGATTACCCTATTCCTGAATGACTTTCGAGTATAGCTACACTGCATTTAAGTGTTTTTTGAATTAAAATAAAAGAAAACCAGTCTGTAGTAAGGACAGCCGATGAGACTTATAGTTAGGATTGCAATACCGGTATAACGGGATACCGAATACCGGTATTTTGAGCCATTTGTACAATTTGTAAACCTGTATTCACAAGTTTAAATACCGTTTTTGTCGGTATTTACTAGAAATTTAGAATTCTTATCTGTGAAATTCTTTAATAATGAATAAGAATAACTTTAAAGAACATAAAAAAACCAGTAGATAATACTTCGGTTTGATTTCATTATTTATATGATGAAAAAATATAGTGGCACAATGTAAAAATGTTCAAGAGTTATTAAACTGAATGGAAGAAGTACACGTACAAACATTTAAAAACGAAACATGATACAAATTTGTTAAAGAGGAAAGAATCTAATTGAGATGAAGATACAAACTAAAGCCCAAGCCAACAGGGATTTTAGATTATTTTGAAGAAAAAAAGATCATTTGGATGAAATTATAAAAAATGACAGCATTAGATGGTTTGCCATTTCTAGTGTTTTTTGATATTTACATTCTTAATTAACCTGACAAATAAAACAAAACACCTGTGTTTTCTTTCTTTTTCTAAAATTTCTACTACCGGTATTAAGATCTAAAAATACCGAATACCGGCATTGAATTTTTGGTCCGATATTGCAATCCCTAGTTACAATATAGATATACTCATGTTTGTGAAAATTGCAACACCATGAAGGACTTACGCGAGTGAGCTGAAATTCTCACTACCGGAAATGCAAATTAGCGCATGATATGCAAATGATTAGAATTTCAAATCCGTAGCGCATGCGTAAGCTGAGCAGCGCCCTCTGAACTGAATAAATAGACGGCTGTAGCGAGGCATGTATGGTTATCAGTGGTTATCTGCTAGTGGTAAACGTTAGCTCAATCGTTACTTATGCCTCTTCGACGAAAGAGAGCGAGATTTGAACAACTTACAGAGTTTGAACGGGGGAGAATCATCGGCCTTCGTGAAGCTGGATTGTCTTATCGTGCAGTAGCCACTCGTGTGCAGCGTAACAGCAGCACAGTGATGCGTCTTTGGAAGCAGTGGACGGACGAGTGTCGGACAACTGGGAAATCCGGGAGTGGACCCCGAAATGTGACGTCAGCTCGTCGATGATAGACACCTGGTCCGCATGGCGCTGACGGACCGTACAGCTTCTTCTAGACAATTGGCAGAACAGTGGTCAATAGCTACAGGTGTTTCATTAATTCGTAGACGTCTGCTGCAATGTGGACTGCGCGCAAGAACTCCTTTATATAGGATCCCTCTCACGCTAAAGCATCGCCGCCTGCGGCTACAATGGGCCTCTCAGCAGAGACTGGCGTGCTGATTGGCAACATGTCGTGTTTTCTGAAGAATCCCGCTTTAATTTGTGGTACCATGATGGCCGCATTCGTGTCAGACGCTATGCCGGTGAACGTCACCTTCCAGAGTGCATTATCGAACGCCACAGTGGAAGAACACCCGGAGTTATGGTCTGGGGTGCCATAGCATATCATGGACGATCTCAATTGCTAAGAATTGTGGGCAATCTGAACAGTAACCGATACATCAGTGAACTTCTACAACCCCAAGCTCTTCCCTTCCTTCAAAGCTTGCCAGGCGCTGTATTTCAACAGGACAATGCCCGCCCTCATATCGTTAGGACTGTTCAATCTTTCTTCGCAACGCGGCAGGTACAGCTTCTTCTTTGGCCTGCGTATTCCCCGGATATGTCGCCGATTGAACATGTGTGGGATTTCGTTGGTCGGCGTCTCGCTCGTGATCCTCGTCCTGTTGCTTCTGCAGGCGAACTTTGGGTGCGCATACAAACAACATGGAATGCTCTCCCTCAGGCAGACATTCAAAATTTGTTTGACTCCATGCGACGTCGTGTAGCAGCACTTATTACGGTGCGTGGTGGCTACACAAAAATACTGATTTCGATCTCTTGTTATTGTTTGTTTGCTTTGAACATTTAATCATTTATTTGTACCACTACCACTCACCTGTGTATTAAATTTCATTCAATTATGACAATTCCTTCATGGTGTTGCAATTTTCACAAACATGAGTTTATATTATGAAAATTAACAGAGATTAAAGTATTACAGAACTGCTTAAGGCGAGCAAAAGAAAATGGTACATTTAATCACAAAATTGGAATGGTGGCTAAATGAGTCTCCTACTCTCCTCCCAGATATCCATTTTTTAAATAATATTTTAAAAATTTAATTATTTCAACATAGAACTCAGAAATTGTCAGACATTTGTAATTTTGGTTGAAAAGATAATTTTTAGAATAAAAAAAGCTCCTTTGCTCGTTCAAGCTTCATGGGAATTTTTTTAAATTTAAAAATAAAAAAGGGGCGAGGAGCACAGAATTTCATTTGAAACCCTTTAAGGATTTTATTTTTATTAAAAAAAAAAAAAAAAATTGACTGAGACAGAACTGGAAAATTAAAAATATTGCTTTATATTATTGAATCCAATTAAAAGTTATTTATAATTAAAAGTCTAAAATTTTTAATAATTTGTTATTTTGAAAAAAATAGTAGAGGATACTATGCAATTTTTCATCATAACATCTAAATATATAATAAAAACCCCAATGTTTAGCTCAATAATTTTTTTAAATACAATGCATAAATCACATATATACACTTTTAACATATTTTCAAACAAGAAATTTATTTAAAAGAAAGAAAAAATGAAAGTTCAGATACTTTTTTTTTTTATTGAATATTGAAATATCATTTACAAATTTTGTTTTCATCTATGCAACAAGTTATTAAATAATAATAATAATAATAAAATAATTTTTATACTTTTTCTAATTGCATAACCAAAAACATTAATCTTTTATGTATAGGTAAATTAAATCAAAAAATATTTTTGATAAAATATTATTCATAATATATTAATAAAATACAAATAATACAATAATAAAAAAGAATTCGAGACAATAACAATGAAAAGAATTCGAGATTTTGTAGAAAATATATATTTTTTGAAAAATTTTATATTTTATTTTATTAACCCATACCTGAAATTTGGAATTAAAAAAATTCTTGTATAATTTTTATTAAAAAATTGATTGCTACAGAAATACTAATATATTGATTATTAATAAATTAATCAGTTTTAAAAAATTAATAACAGCAAGTTAAATAATTAAAATTGCCCATACTATACTAATTTTTAAAAGCATGCAGACACTTAAGTAAATAGCTGAATAAAGATGTAGCACTTACAAAAAAAACATATCTTCGTAATGTATTTTAAATTAAGTAGGAATAATATACGCAGAAATACAAAAAGTAAAAACAATAACACAACTAAACAAAACAAAAAGTTGACTAAAAATGATCTAGCCCTTTAGTCACCTATCATAAAAACATCTTTAAGCAGTTTTGTTTATGAAAGACACTTGGTAATATAGTTAACTACCAAAAAGACAAAAACAACAAAAGGCGATTACACAAAATAATATAAAAACAAATCAAAATTAAAAATCACAGATTTTTTTATTTTAAAAATAATAACTATTAGGCTAAAGAGACTGATTTCAAAAACTTTCTTTAAATATCAGAAAAAAATATATCCTTTGAAGAATAAATATACATAAATATCACCAAACATTTATCATTTTCTTTTTATAATTAAAAAATTAATATTTCTATTTAATTTGAATATGTCTGAAATAAACTAAAATTGCAAGTCTAACAAAATGCACCGAATAAATAGTATTGCTTGAATAGAACAAAAAAAAAATTAATTTTGAATTGTTTACAAATATTTTAAAATAATATAAATATATTAAAATATTTGTGTATTAATAATTAAATACTTATAAATTAAACTAAAGTTCAATTGAATTTAACAATCTGATAAACAAAAAATTATTCCATAAAAACAATTTCTCAACTCATTGAAAATAAATATAAATTATTTGTAACAAGCACATATTTCTATTGTACTACTCAAAGAAATAATAAAAATACATTTATAAGATATATCATTTATACAATTGTCAATGAATACAAAAAAAAAAAAAAAAAAAAAAAAAAAAAAAAAAAAAAAAAAAACTGAGAGTTTTTCACTAAAATAAAATAAGTAGAGTAGGCCTTAAATTATGCACAAAAACAAAAGCTTTTTCTTTTTTGAAAAGCACAAATAAAGCTAACATGATAAAATGCGGTTTATAAACTCTAAGAACACAAAAATATTAAGATGTAAATAATTGACCTTTTTACTTTTCATATGAATATGAGTCTTTTAAGACATTTGCAAGATTTTTAAAACAGAATATTTTATTAAGTGTGATATCTTAAATACAAGTGAAAAGCTATTAATATAAAATAATTTTTTTTCAATGTCTTTCAAGATGTATTAAAAAAAGAAATTTAGTAATAATAGTACAAACAAAAAAATTATGTTCAAGTTTCAGAAATTTCTACTTTTTGATTATTCAAATTCAATACAAACTCATGCTTTGGTCAAAGATGACTGTTTTCATTATAAAAAATTTCTATAAATTAAACGGATTATATGAAGAGAAAAAAAAATCAATGAGAGAAGTAAGCACTTATTGAAAAGCTATATCCAAAAATGATGAGAAAATTTCAAATAATGTCTACATGAACTTATGTATGCGTGTCAACTGAACATAACAAACAAGTCAACATGAATGAACATCAATATCAAATGTATGTCAACATGAACTTATTTCATTAATGAGTTTCGTTTATTTAAGTCGCCATAAAATGCTAGCAGTTATAGCTTTATTAACTTGGATGTCAACATGAAAAGCAGGATGCCTTGTGATAATTAATAATTTTAAAATAATATTCACAATTATAAGTAAACATGCTTATTGAATCTCTATGGATATAAATACACGATTACATACACTACTACCAAAGTGTTCTGAAACTATAGTCCAACCACGGATCCGTTAAACTGTAGGTCCCGGTCTAACTAGCCCAAAGTATGCAAAAATTGACTGTAGAGCAACAAACCAAACCAATCATGGATCCCATGGAATGGTAAACATTCAGCTTAATGGTGGAAATGCACTTGATTATTTGTTATGGATACTAATTAGATACACTTGGAACAAAACTGCTTTGAAAGAAAAGTAGTTAGTCTGGAATGTTTATCTAACTTTTTTTGGGATATTATGTAATCTAAAACTTATGTTATTAAAAATTAAGATTCTTTTTATTGCAATTAAAATCCCTCCTTAATAATATTTTTTTCCTCTACGATGCCAATACAAACTAAAAGAAGGATATTGGTGGATCACAAAAATCCACAAGCGGGATCGAAACAATCAAAACCAGATTGATTATTGATTTAAAATAAATAAATAATATACATATCTCGAATGAAACCAAAAAATCAAAATTTTCCATCTGCAATTAAACATATTTTTCAAAATGTAGAAAATTTAATTATTCTAACAAGGTATCTGTGTAAACGAAGCAGATAATTTCTGGGTTGGATTCTTTTTGAATCCATCGAACTTGGTCGCTACCAATTTTATATGAATTCGATGATTGGACTATAGTTATTTTTTTAAATATATTATTTTATATCGGAGTGCAGATTCTATGTGCCCAATACATTTATGTATATTTAAATATGTACATTTACACATTTGAACTCAAACACATTACATATTTTTCTCACAAAATTACAAACATGGAATGTATAATATAATACAATAAATTCTAATAACTCTTTATTTGGAAAGACAAACATTCAAAATATTATTCCTCCATACTGATTAAATAGAAATTTTAATCTGGGAACTTTCATATATTAAAAATTTGAAGCTTACCAAATTGCTTTTATGTGTAACAAGTGGACAGATTTGATAATTTTATTTATAATTGTAAATCTCATTATGAAAAAAAAATTTCAATCACAAACCTTGTATTAACACATGCTAGATATTAATAAAGACTAATTAGACATGCTAGATAAGACTAATATAAAATAAAGAGAAAACAATTATTAAAAAAAAAAAAATACTGTAAAGGGATTTTCTCAAAATAGAAATTTTACAAATAGTATTAAAATAACTTTTTTTACAAACTTTAAAAATGGTATTGTACTAAAATTATATGAAATTGTTAAAAAGGCTCATGGAATCATGATTAGAAATATCTAAAAATTTGCTTTCAAAGAAATAATTACATTTAATAAGATTATAATCATTCTTTTCAACTCCATACCACTCATATTTTTTATTGTCATCTATATATAATAATAAATTGATGAACATAAAATGATTAACAAGATAATAATTAATCAATACTTCAAAATTTATCAAGTATGCTGCTGTTTAATTAAATAATGATTCATCATTTTTTTTCCCATTTCATATATGAATATTGAATAGGCAGAGAAAAATTTATAAAGTGGACCTTTCCTTCCATGTTTTAATAAAAATTATTTAAAAATTAAACAAGCAAGTTTAAAAATAAAACAACTGCAACGAACTTCATGATTTATGAAACTAAAATGAATACCAAATTAAACACTTAATAAAAACAATACTTAAAAATTTGATAAACATGTAGAACTAATGAAAATTTTAACAACAAAAGCATTTCTTGAAAAGAAAACCTCTTTTTAATCCGATATTGATCGAGCCTTTGCTTTATATTTTTTTTCCGAGTGTTTATTAACTTTGACTGTCAGATGGCCAATATGTTTTTGTTGCCACTATGTCTTTTTTTCCTAATCCCACTTGGTAGACAGCAACATCTAGACCAAGTCCAAGAACCCGTGTGGTCTCATGAATGGAGGGAAAGGGGGCAATTTCTGTTGGGCTGGAGCACCTGTACGTAGAAGTCTGATTTGTCTCGATGCTGAAGGAGGGCAGTGCCTTCTACGAAGGGCTTTAAAGGAGAACTATCTTGCATTTGCGTATGGGAGAAAACCCGGTAAACTCACACCAATTAGTGTGACCCATGAGACTAGTAGCTGAACAACACAAACACAAGAGTCTCTCGTTTTTTGAAAGTATCTAACAAAGCTGGCAGCAGATTGAACCTCAGCCCTAATGCTCATCAGTGGCGGGCATTGCCAATGAGCCATGAGTTGGGTTCATTCAATGTGTACACATTAAAATGTACATGTGTAGTTTGTACATATAAACATATTCAATATGTACATGTATTAATCACTTAAATTTTTGTCTAGAATACTTTTATCTTTGGTATCACCATTAAAACAATATTGACACTCGATGATCTGGTAAAGCTGTTATTTCGACAATGCTGGATTAAAGAGAGGTTTTTTAATTTATAGTTGCATTTTATAAAAATATGAAGCAATTCCTTAATATCACATATTCAAATGATAAAAGATAGTTATACATATATGAAGGAAGGTGAAAAAGCATATCTCTTTAAAAACATAAATGATAACAATACAAGAATTTCTTATTTTTATCTTTTCATGTAATGATTTATATAGATAATCAATTCTCAATAAGCAATGCAGTGCATAACAATAAATTTACAAATAGATGAACAGAAAATTTCATTTATTGAGAATTCATTGATTGAAATGTATCTTAAAAAGGAAACTAGAACAGAAAAATCGTCTAATATAAATTAATTTTTTCTTTAGTTAACACAGTAATGATTTCCATTTTTTTAATACTGAAAAGAAGGTCTCACTTTTTAAAAAAAATACGTTTGAGATGTTTTTTGTTCTCATACATTTGAGATAATTATTTTGATAAGATTATATCCAACTGGTGATGTGAATATTGAATTTAATAACGGATGATGTCATTTCCAATTACTTAACATTATTATTATACATTTTACATTATCCTCTGAAAGATATGCAATTTACTAAGAATTACATATGCTGTTAATCAAATATTTAAATGTTGATAAAAAATTGTTATATATGAAAGACATTTATCACTACTCTTCAATGAAATCTCTAACTTTTTTTGTGCTGAATTTGAAAAAAAAAAAAAAAAAAAGTCTTTGATATTGATAAAATGAATAATGCAGTTTATTAATTATCTATATATTCATATAAACACAAAAATTTACTAATCAAATAAAAATTACTAATTTAAAAATCAAAATAATATTTTTTAGCAATTTATATGAATTCAATAAATGTAGCAGATTACATGCATAGCAATGGAAAATTAAATATTTTCCATCAAGTGTTAAATGAATTAAAATATAATTGTTACCATTAAAAATTTTAACTATATACTTTAATGGTAAAACGTTTAACTGCAGTGCATGAGGTAAATGAAGATTGTACAACCCAATGCTAATGTCCAACATAAGGAATAACTTCCTAAAACCTTGAGATTTTTATAAAATTATCTAATCATTTTATGAAATTCTAATGATACAAAAATCTAAATCAAGTAATAATGTTTGTTTCATTTTTTTAAATATCAATCAAAACTTTTTATCTTCATTTTTTGAGATTTTTCTTATTCCAGAGATTAAAATTGCTTGCCCAGCTCGCAGAAAATTTAAATGATTTAAGACATACAAACATTGAGTGTGTACATATTCAATCAAAATGCAAGCAGTATTATGTTGCCATCTGGTGATCTAGGTCAACAAATGCCTGAAAAGATACGAAAGTGAAGGCTCAATTGGTGTCGGATTATAGAATGTGCTGAACTATTGAATGCCAGATTAAACAGAAGATATTGTATATGTATGAAATGAAGTCAAAAGTACTTGTGTTATAGCATTTTTGCTTATCTTAAACATTTTTAAATTTTTCTAAAAAAATGCTGTTAAAAATTTAAAAATCAGTATGTTTAAAATGGACCCTGAGATAGTTCCCCTCCCTTCAAATGCAGCCTGAGGAAGCTATAAGGTTGGACATTTCCAATACAAATGAATAATAAATAAAAATTGGGCCATTCAGATGGATATGCTACATTCTACACCTTCCATCGTATGGAATACAAACAGAGAGCATCGAGATGGAATCGATTAAACTTTTTAGCGTTTATTACAGAGAAAAGTTGCTTGACTGTGGAAACTGATCGTCACTTCTGCAGGAGACTGCTCCCAAGGCTCACCATCAATCTGAATTGGTACTCGATCCAAAAGTTTTAACTGGTAAATACATAAGAATTATAAAATAAATAATATATATATATATATATATATATATATATATATATATATAACACATTTTCAATTTCTTTTATCATTTAAAAAATTGTTTTTTTTAAATGATTTCTAATCATCTTCTATCAGCATTTCTAATCATCCTTCTATCATTTTAATTTGATTGATGTTTTCAGCTTTTAAATTGCATTTATCACAAGTTTAAATCGATCTCAAACATAAGGGAGAACTATTTTTATTTTTTGTATTTATTATTTTTGTATAGTAACTCAATATGAAAATATGAAGTTCCTTAAATTTGATGTTTTTGAAATTCTATTTACATAAGCATGCATACTATAAAGTTTTTATTTTACTTTAATATCTATCTTTATTTTTCAAAAATATTTTTTATTTTAGAGATTAAAATTACTTGATCTAATCAATGATAAAAAAAAAAAAAACTGAATGAAAAGGTTCAAATTAATAATCTATGATAAATTTGCTTGCTTGAATTGATAGATATAGTATATTGAACATATTTCACTATACTTTTTTTAATAGAATTAACATGCTTTTTTTAATCTATATAGAGAGAGAAGGCTTCTGAGAAACAGTGGAATTCCCAGTTGTTGCTACAGATATCTGCCCACTTTGCGACTATGGCATGCCAGGATTGAAAGCATCTCATCATATGCTCTACTGTTCTTAACTGTATCCCTTTTTGTGTTACTGCCAATGCTTTTAGTGATTGTTTTCGTCATTCTTTACTGTATTTTGCTGCTCATCGACTAATGATAAATAGGTCAGCAATATGTTTAAAAAACATGCTTTATATAAAATTCCAGAAAGGTAAAAATCTGCTTCCAAATTTTAGGATGAAAGAGGGGAAAAAAATCATTTCTACACATTACCTTTACTATATTTATGATTTAAAGATATCATGCAAACTGAAGTCAAATGTATTCTTAGTTTGTTAGAAAGGAATCTAAGCCTTTCAAGATTTAATGCAAGATAAAAGCATTGGTACCTTCACACTCCTGGCTTGTCCTAAGCGCACTGGTTCAGACATTCCAATCTGGAGTTGTGCTATGTGGAAAGAAGAATACACACCCATCACTTCTAAAAGACCATCATCGCACCTAAAACAATTTGCACAAATTATAAACATCCCAGGGATATTCTAACATGATTTATCAAAACAAAGCAAACAATAACTAATTTTTCATAAAACTTTATTTCCTAATTATAAATAAAAATTGCATTTTTTAATATGTAGAGAAACAATTTTACAACCCAAATATGTTGCTGTGACTAATCCTCAGTATTCTGCAGTGTGAGATTTAATATCCCATGAGTAGACTACTCATGGATGGATGGAAAGGATGCAGCTTCTGTAGTGATGGGGCACCCCTAGGTAGAAGTCTGACTTGGCTCCATGACGCTTTTTACAGTCATATGAGACCGGGACCTACAGCTTAAAGTGGATTCAAAACCACTACAAACATCCATGACACCGCTTGAACTCGAACCTGAAACCTGTGGCACAGAGCACCAGAGTGCTAGACACTCGGCCATTCAGGCCCCACACCTAAATATATATATAGCAAGCCTGGAAGCTGCTGTATAATGTAAACAAAATCCAAATGGTTGTAGTTAATAAATGAATAGTTATGAATTTTTTTTTCCACGTCTTTTCTTTCCATCACATTAAAAAGAATTTAAAGTTGGGATCTGGTATGGAAAGGCAATAGCAGAGAGAAAAGCACATGTCCAAGAGCTGCAGAAATTGTAAAGTGTCTGCAATCAGAGCAAATGAAAAATCTCAGAGAGTTCTTAAAAAGTAATGTTAAAGCAGCGAATCATTATAAGAAAGTTGAAATGGTTGTTATGAGAAAATGTGGAACAGAAGGTTAAAAGGTTTAATGCAATAATTAAATTTGTAAATTATAGATTGGAAATCCAGGAAGAGCAAAAAAAAGCGTTACTACATATAAATAAACATTATTTGTTATAACTAATTCGTTCAATCTTGAAAATTTATTCTCTTTTTTTTTTTTTTTTTTACACATTACCTATTATAAAGATATGCATTTATTTAATAGCTTTCTCAGCTTTTCTCAAAAAATGTTTTATAAGCTTTCTCATAATCTCATAATTTAATAGCTTTCTTAGCAAAAGCAATGAAAAAATTCTATATTGTGGATAATTTGTGTACAATTTGTCATACATGGATGACCATACGTTATAATGAGTTTTATATAATATAATACATTTAATATGCTATATAAATGAGTTTGAATTTACACAAAAATTCCAACTTATCATATGTAAACATGTTTCCTCATTGGTTCAAACAAATAAATTTAAAATTTTAATTCTTTTGATGAATTTGAAGCTATTTTTTAATTTGCTACATATTTTCAGTGGTAGAGTATATTTGAGAAAAATTAAAATTTATATGCTTCATTGATATCAGTTGTGAAGCTAATTTTCTATCTTGGTTAATTTATCCTGAGTAATATGAGTAAAATTTCTATGCAATAAAAAAATTGGATATGCTGTATAGTATTTTCATGATGTTTTTATTTTGTTTTTACATGTCTTGATATGACATTTGTGATGTAAATAAAAAAAAAAAAAAAAAAAGGCATAGGAGGAAAATGAAGCTGACATTTGTAAAATGTATATATATGTATTACATATTCCTGTGGCTAGTGACAGTCTAGTCTTCAACATAAAGTGACAGTCTTCACCAGAATTAACTTTAATTTTTTTAAGTCCAAGGTTCGGTTTGGCTTGTCACTGTACATAATTTTTTTTGCACACTTTAGGCTAATTAGACTGGGACCTACAATTTAATGAGGATTCCGAATCACTCACAAACATACATCTGTGCCACTGCCAGGATTCGAACCTGAAGCCTGTGGTACCAATGGCTAGAGCGCTAGCCAATTGGCCAACAGGTTGCTGTGGGCCGAGGAAGGTACAAAGCTGCCTCTAAGTTTTAGAATGGAAGAAAAAAAAAAAAGAATCATTCCTACACATTGCCTTTACTACATATACTGTGGCTATGCATATAATCAAGTTACTAATAACTCCTAAATTCATTAAAACAGTGAACAGTTACTGCAAAATAGTCTGCATTGCTTTTTAAGTCAAGAAGTTAATGCTGATCACTATATTACAAGAACATCAATCAACTTCACAAGCCACAGGAATATGTAATACATTGATATTTATAAATATATCTATACATTTTACAAATGCACACAATAATATATTGCTGCATATTTAAGTTTTCCATTACATATAATATACTCTACCACTGAAAAATATGCAAAAATAAGAAAGTAATATCAAATTTATCACACAGAATTAAAAACTAAAATATATATATTTGGTAAAATTCTCATTGCTCATTCCATATTCCAAGTGAAATATAATAAAATCAAACTCTGTCACTTACACACACACTAGAGAGAGAGAGAGAGAGCACTTCTAAAATTGAAATTTGAGATCATTTGGAAAAAAAGTGTGACAGATAAGGAATCACAAGAAATATCACTTGAATGAAGAAAAAAATGTTGGATAATGACAGAAATAATGTAGGCTGATGCAAGATAATCAGAAGCTGTGAGAGAACTTAATTCATTGTATTATCAGATCTCTATCTCAGATATCTGTGAATCTCTACTGCTTCAGAAGTAGAAGCAAAAGAGATTCACAGGCTAGGTCTGTATTGTTTTCCTAACAACCCATATTAACAAATGTCATTCTGAATTTACAAAATCATATAATAAGCAACTTAAAAAAAAATGATAAAATAATGAAACATGGAACATGATCCAGCTCTACTTTAAGAATCCAGAACAAGCTAAATGCAGTTGCTGTAGATGTTCTTAGCTGGGGTTGCAAAATGTAGATGCAAAAATGTGATAGATAGAACCTAAATTTTAGGTAATCATTGAAATCTATTACAGCAATTACTTTACTTAATAAGAAAGGGCCCGATTTTTTTCAATTAATACAAATACAGGCAAATTTTTTTTTTTTAAGACATGTAAAAAAAAAAAAAAAAAAAAAGTTTATTATTTACCTTAGCAGGTATACTATCATGAAGAATTAGATATGAGGGTAAATGATGGTGAAAAAAAAATATTAAAATTTATAGCACAGTGATGTATTTCCTCCTCAACTTTTTTTCCTTCATTGTATTTTGTTTAGTATGCATTATCAATTTTAAAGACAAAATCTAACAATTTTTTTTTTTTAAATGCCAATTTAATTTGCCATTTATGTGGTAATCCTGCATTATTTCCAATCACTATGGAATACCTGTTATATTACACAGATAGAAAGGATAAATCTTTTACTGAGAACTTTGTTGTAAATTGTGAAGAAAACAATAAAAAATTCCCCAATAATCACACAGTTCAGATCCTTTTGCTATTTTAAATGATGCACAAAGACAAAGACTAAAACTGTAATTTCTTTTTGAAAAGTCGTGATTCAATCAATGCTGATATTCTCTGAGTCTAAATATTTTAAATTATTCTTATTTTATGCTAAAAAAGTTTCAGCTAAATATTATAAATAGATTTAAAAAATAAAAATCAAAACATGTATACAAACTTCTGAGCGGAGAATTTCTTTTCAGGTGTTCCCATATTCCAAGCATTGACACCTCCTCCCCAACTTGAAATGTTGAGAATGATTACAGCTTCCAATGCAGGTAGTTGCATTCGTTTTTCATCCAGGTACAGTTCCATTTTCTCATGGAGATTCTCACAACCCTTTCTATAATATCCTTGGCTCCATACATAGCATACAGACACTAAATCAAGAATGAAACATATATAAGAATAATATGATATAGATTATGGTGTGTGTATATATATATATATATATATATATTTATGATTATGGTATATATATATATTATTTTTCCAAAATAATGTTAAAAGTATATGTTAAAGAGGTAATTCAATTATATCCTTCAATAATACAACCAATAATAAAGACTTTGATTGGTTTAGCAGCAAACTCAGTAAGTTTGAAAGATTTCTCTCAGCACTCAGGCTTATAGAAAGCTATCATGGATGAACAATGAAAAAAGATCCCATAGAAGTTATTATATTATTAAGAATAAATAAAATTTAATGTATTGCAAATATAGCATCTTTATGACTAAAATGTACAATTTTCTTTTGCCTGTCTTAAGCTATTCTATAATACTTTGATATTATTTAATTTAGTATGGTTATTTTCATAGAACATATATTTTTATAAGCAAATTTAAAGAATAAAAATGTTTTTTTTTTTTAAGTGAGTGCAAAATACTATTCCTTTAAAGTTGTACAAAAATATTTTGTTATGTAAAAACTGTTTAAAAATATAAGAGTCCAATAAAAATCAATGAATTTATTTCACAAATTCTTCTAAATCCATTAGTAAAAATCATAGTACGTAAAATTACAATAAAGATTCAAAAGTTAGTATAACAAATTTGATTTAAAGGAAAAATATTTTTGGCCAATTCCAGATCACTGCTTGTAATAATGCAACGTATATAATTCTCCTTGAGGAACATTGACTAAAACTTTTCTAATAGTGATTATTAAATCTATATCATTGAAAAACCATAATTTAAAATAAGTTAAACTTTAACAGAGAAATTTAGGTAAAAGTTTCATATAAATTACACAACTTTTTAAATAATTTAAATTTTATATTGAGGTAACAATGTTTTTAAAATAGTTTTGAACTTCTGAAGAATTTCAAATTTTGGATTCTTTAATCTTTAAAATCATATTTTATTCAAAAAAACTATTTTAAATAGTTATATATAATTTTTATAAAAAAAAAAAATGTGTTTAATGTGCATTAGTTAAAATTTTTTTTTTGAATAAAATATCCAATTTCCACTTCAAATATTTCAATGTAAAAATTTAAAATATTTAGCTAAAATGCTTGGTAAAAGTACAATCCAATTTCTAAAGGATGATTTAGAACTCATGGGGAAAACATTTAAAAAGACAGAAAAAAACAATATTTATCATACATGGATGTAATGTAAGCGATGATTGACTAGATGTTGTTTTGAAAACATAACATTATAGTTTTCCCACTCATTGTCATTTTATCATAGATTGTAGATGGAATGGCTGGTTACAAAGGCAAAGGTATTATTTTTACAGAGTTCTTAAGGAATAAAAATCCTCATACGTCCAGTTACAGAATTATTAAGATTTTTAAAATTTCTTCCAAAATGACTGATTACATGAATCGGAAAAATGTGCAATGTGAAATCCTAAGATAGTACCAGTGTTTATGTGAAATGGCCTCCTTTTTCAGAAACATATAAAGAATGCTAAAAATTTGAAAAGGCTTAAAATTGATGAGGCTATTTGGTTAAAAAAAAATGAATCCAGAATACAACTCAATGCCACAGGTATAAGGCTTATATTACTGCTAGCAATTGTTTTTGAGCAGTTCATGTAATTTTGTCCATACATTCTACCAATAAAATTTATTTATTTCTTACCAACTTTTCATTATGTAATGCTACTCATTAGAGACAAAGTGGTTCATCACTTGCATTTTGAACATGCATGATGAAAATTATTTTGGTAACACAATAATTATTCTATCACCCCAAAGTTTTGCTCATGAGCTCTGAAACACCTTGTATTTAAATTTCTAAATGGATTGAAAATTTTCTGTGCTTCTTTAAAAGAAGAATGAAGGGAAATATAAATTACTAGGATTATAAAAAAAAAAATTGAAATTTCTGAATTCCAAATATATTATAAATATTTAAAAGACAGTATACCCTGTTTATCAATCTGCTGCTAAACACATAAAACTTTGATTCTCTTGTTTTATGGAAATTGAGGGCTACCAAAGCATCTACACCAACAGATACATAATTATTCATAAAGAATTCCTAATGTAAAAGAAAGAAGAATACATCAATGAAAATTTTTATAATTATAATAGTTCAAATTTTAATTAACTACAATAGAAATAAGTAGGAGAAATCCAATTGTATACCTTGACTGGATGTGTGATAGGTATATGTCTTGTGGGAGCAATCTTAATTTTCCATCTGTGGGAAAAAAAAAAAAAAAAAAAAGTTTATAAATAAAAATAAGCAAACTACGATAAACAATCAATATATTAAAAAAACCATCAACATAACATGGTATGGGGGCAATGAAAACAAGAGTTTAGAAAACCCTCCAATTATTTAAATTTCTATCCCAAGGAACAGCCAATGACCACAGCATGGCAAAATATCATTGCAAAGCATGACAAAATATCAGTGATAAGATAGCTGTGCTAAGATAGCTGTAGATGACCCAGCATGGCAAAATATCAGTGGTAGGTTAGTTGTGCTAAAAAAGATGTTGTTCAATGCTGAAATATGAAATTGTTTCTGCACATACAAGCCTTAACAGATGGGCTTATTTATTACCTGCTACATGAAACAAATTGTTGTTGTTGCCATTGAAATAATGAGTTCATCACTGTACGCTCATCCAATGTTTGTCTTCAATAGCTTAATTACATGAAGCATTTTATTGTAAATTTTGCAGGAATCAATGAGGACACTGCAGTTGATGGTTGCATGAATTTTTTCTCCCACAACCAAATTCATAAAAGGTTAATGCACATCATTAATGTATTGCTTTAGTGGCAAAGCAGGTTTGTTTCACAATGAAAGTAACAAAATAAGCTTGAGTGATATGTGCTTTAAGAGTATTTCACAAGCAAAAATTTAATATAATTTATTGATGTCTTTAATGGTACTGACACAAAGTCACACATTTGATTTTTGAATTTGGTACAGGAGAAGGCATATGCAAGATGCTAGGTCACATTTAGTAAGAGCTATTGCACTCTTTCTTATAGCTTCTTCTATTTGACACCCAGCGATTTTTTTTTTTTTTTTTTTTTTTTTTTTTTCAAAGATAAAAGTTCACCAAAATGCTGTAATACATGAATGACAAAGTTGCTCAGCAAATATTCATGACTTTACTTCCAGAACATGATTTATTTTAGGTTATAATAAAGACTTTAGTGATTTCTTTATGCAAAGATTTTATGTAATAGAAAAATGTTTGGATAAACATTTGATGAAAAAAATGTTTACAAGAGTCTACTATTAAGTTTCTGTATATTCTTTGTTTTTGAGAGGCCTTGTTACCTTACTTTTTAATAGTCCTCACAATACAGTGCAATTAATACAGAACATACTTTACTCAAAAGGAAGATTCAAACAATAAAATTTGTTCTATTTTTAAATCTATGATCACAATCTTAAAGCAGTATAACATTTTGAACATTTAAAGATTATTTCCAAAGTCAAAATAATTTTTAAAATAATGCATTATACATTAAAGATATAAATTAAAAAGAAATTATATGTATGAAATAACCCTCATAAAATCAAAAGGAAAACATTTTCTGGATTTATTTCATGGAAATATAAGCAAATTAAGATAAAATAAACATATGGTTTGGTTTGAAAATCAAAGAAAATTATTTAAAAAAATCATTTAAAGATTTCAAATTTTAAACTTCTTGATTCTGAACGAAACAAACTAAAAACAAAAAATTGTAAGTTGATCCAATCACAATTAACAATAGGAAATCAACAATGTTTTTAAAATTTTTAATTATTTTGCTTCAAGCACCTTTTTTTTCCCAATTAAATCCAATAACACAAACACATAGGTATATGTATAAATCATTTTGTTTCTTTTTTCTGAAAGCTTGGTTACCAACTGAAGCTCCTTAGTTTTTTTTTTTTTTTTTTTTAATTTCTTTTCCTTTTTAATTTAGTAGAAAAAAATCCCACATAAATAAATTTTTCTAGAATTAAATTTTATCAACACTTTGAAAAAGTACTAGATTGAAATTTAAGTTGCAGCCAATAAACAGTAATTTACAATTAATAGGTGTCAATAGTTAATTTTTGAGATTTAGTTTTTTTAAATAACCGATTCTTACCTATCTAACTTTGTTACCACAGCTGCTGAAATTTGGTCTAAAACTTTTCGCACTTCAAGTTCCCCAGAATAGCAATGACCCCATCCAAGTACTCTAGACAAATCATTGCCAGTTCCTAAAGGTAAGATGCATACTTGTGGAGCAGGCTAAAAATATTAAAAATTATTTTCATATACATATAGGTATTTCACAAACCTGTATAACATAGAAATGAATCTATTTGTATACTGATGAATGACAACAAACATGAAAGCGTATGAAATCACAGCAAGTAGAAATGATCATTAAGGTATTTTGAATTTCAATTGAGATAGGCAGCTTTACATTTTTAGAGTAATCATATTTATTTGATGATTACTCTAAAAAATGATATACAAAAAAATATAAATGATACTAATTTATTTTTCATAAAAAAGAAATATTTTATTATAATATTCCTATCAAATGACGACAGTCCTATCATGCAACGACATGCAATCTGCAAGTTAAGGTTTGCATAGCTCATATAACTGATACTTACTTTTAAATATATATTTATCCTTTATATTTTTTAAATATAATCTTAAAAACAAATTCTAATAAACGCCTCACATTGGGAAAAATAATAAATACACTGGGTATTATTTTTACTTATGAATTACTTAAGTGGAAATTTTTTGATGATTTTATACAAGGACAGCAAAAATAAATTTGTTTATATACTACATCATAAATAATGTCTAAACAGTATTTAAAGAATGTGCTAATACAACACCCATTTTTTTTTAAACTGGACAACTTGTTATAAAAAAAACTGGATGCAAAGTTGCTGTAAAATGAGCAACGATCCAAATCGCTAACATACTTGGCTACAACATCGCCGATCGCATACATGCTTGATGCAAAATGCTCTTTTCAGCAATTCGGCCAGATTTTTAGATATTTTTACGAATTTTCCGACTTTTCCAGATCGATAAAATTTCCTGACTTTTCCCTAATTCCATTTAAAACATATATTTATGTATCATATGAAAAAAAAAAAAAAATGTAGTGCTAAATTAATGGCAATGTTGATTGGGCTTAAATAAAAAAAAAAAAAAAAATTATAAAACTTACAACTAATCATAATATTTGTTATGGAAAACAATAAAATACAACCAGTTTATTGGATTATATTTCATGATGGAATGTTGTCATGCTATATTTCATGTTTTATTCTGTTCTGCATAAAAGAAATTTTGCATGCAATAAAAGTGACATTAGATTTCATGAGTATGTTGCTATTTATTTTTAAAACTATAAATCATAAATCAACACAAAACTGAAAAGATTGGATATCCATTAAAATAATTGGGAGCATTACAGGGGTGATTGTGACTACTGTTGAAATTTTCTGAAAAAAATCAAATTTTCGAAAAACTTTACATAAAATATATTAATTCTCCCACATCGTTCCACCAAAGTTACACAACATAAACTTTGAAAGAAAGTATCATATAGCTTATTTATTAATATGTTGTATTTTATGATTATTTACAGAAATATGAACTTTTAAGAATATTTATTTCAGGGCTGAAGTAAGCACTTTCAGAACACAATTCTTGGAGTGTATGCATTTTATTATTATTTTTTAATTGCTGATTGTGAATGTGATTAAATATGGAATAAAATTTTATTCATATTTTATTAGAAATAGAACAGAAAAGGGAAAGGGTATATAAAACTTATTAAGGATATTAAAAAAATTATGTGTCTCAGATAAAGAAAAGCTTCATTTAAGACTATCAGAAATAAAGAACATTCAAGCAATAAAATTTCATGGTATAAAAAGGCTTAATAAAATTTATGGTAACGAAAAAAAAAAAAATTTTTTTTTTTGTAAGCACTGTGACACAATAAAGGAATTCATTAAGTAAAAGAGCAGTGAAAGCAAATTATTTAAGCTGATGAGATAAAGGTGTCTTTATTTGTAATTTATGTACAATATCTTTGACTAAGGATAAGAGAAGAATTTTATAAATATTATATTGCCATTTTGCAGAAACTCATAAGGACCGTATGGTTTGTGGCTATATATTAGAAATATCTATATAATGATAATAAATGTATATCTAATATATAAAATTCTCGTGTCACAGTGTTTGTTGCCAAACTCCTCCGAAACGGCTCGACCGATTCTTATGAAAATTTTTGTGCATATTTCTGGCATTTGTGCGTATTTTTATGCATTTGGTCTGCGAATAGGTCGTAATCTATTTTTTAAACCCCTAAGTGATAAGGGTGGCCACCCCTAAATATTTTTTAAAATTTCTGTGGCAAACCATTGTAGTGGCAACAATCGTTTCAAATCTACCATTGAGAAAGGCGCCAATCTTGCAACCCTGAATTTTCGCCAATTTCTTTAGGGTTGCAGTACTGCAATTAGAGGAATTTCGTAGCTTCATTTTTCGAACAATATAATGACTATTTTATTGCTATTTCGATAAATAATTGCAGAATTCTTATTTACACTAATTTCATCGTTGAAGTAAAAAGTTTGTTTCCACCACAGACGAAAGATATACCACAATAAAAGGATGGCGCCGTGTCTCGAAGCCTGTACTACATAACCGTAAAATTCTCATGTTCTGAATATTATTGTTTTATGTACTACTTTAAATTTTGTGAAAATTTTATTGTATGAAATTTACATTATTTCTATGAGAAATAAATCAAATGTATGTAAGTATTACCTGTTTTGATTATCAATATTTTTTTATTTTCTAAGTTTGAAATTGAATTGGAATAAAATACATTGAATGAAAAGTTGTGAATCAAAACATTGAACTTTTCTATGCTTAAAGTTTGTCAACATGTGTTGTATTTGATTAAGAATTCTAAAATGAAATGTGATCTAACAAGATAATATAATATAGACAATATAATTTTAAAGAAAGATGATGAATTTTCAAGGATTTTTTGAAAAGTGTGAAAATGAAGTAAACTCTGCAATTATTTGATATAATGATAACATTAAAATTTTATAAAAGGTATTATAATAGTTGCAAGTTGAAAATCAAGGACATTTTATTTTAAAAACTTTTGTTATTTGAAAAACAAAGAATTTGAGTTATAAATTTGAGTGATTTGAATATTGTCGAAGAAAAATTGATAAATGGTACTTTTAAGTTGGAAGTTATTTAAAGAAAAAAAACAAATAAATAAGTGTTTATATTAATAAAGGAGAATTTAAAGCTCAATAACATTTTTATGTATGTACATTTGTTTTTATTTATATTTAAAAGTTGGTTTTAATTATTTCTTATTTGAATTTTTATGCATTTTGTATTCATTCAAAACATCACAATAAAAATATTTCTGTTCTAAATGCTTTGAAACTTCATGTAAAAGTTTTCTTTAAATGTATGAAAGGAATAGAACATGGAAATTAACCTAAATTCATAAATTATTTTTATTTTAGTTTTTAAACTAAGAATTTTTGTAAATTTGTAAAAAAAAGTTTGTGTCATAAACTTTAAGCATACAAAAATGTATAAATAATTGAGATATAAATTTGAAAACAGTATATTACCTACATAAGGATATTCCCAGCATAAAAATACTTGCAAAGGAAAAACTATTCATGTTTTATTTGCTTTTGAATTATAAAATTTTGCAACAATATCACATTTTTGCAATGTTTATCCATATTTTAAAGAATAAATTGTATAAAGAATAGTTAAAATTGATATTTTTATGTGAAATTCAAAGGTTTTGAATATATTTAATCAAAACACTTGCAAAAAGGCTAAATATTTTAAATTCAGGTCATTTCATATTAAAAGCCTTTGCAAATAGCAGGAAGTTGTAAAAAAAAAAATTTTGTCGAGCAAATTTTAACTTTTTCAAAACAAAGCTCAGAAAATATTTACAGCTTTAAGGAAAAACAAAACTATATTTTTAATAAATAAGACTATGAACTTGATAATTCAATGGCATTTTAATATATTTACAACATTTTTAAAAGTAATATATCTAATTAAAAATTGTTTTTAGCTTTTTCTCAGAATGAATTTTTATGCTTTTTGTTTTCATGTGAAACACCATAACACAAGTAATTTTGATCCAAATGCTACAAAACTTTGTATTTATGTTTTTCATAAATATTTACAGGGAATAAACCTCTGAAATGATTATAGCTACATAAATATTTTTTATTTCAATTGTTAAACTTGGAATTACATGCAAATTTTGGAAGAATTTTGTGTCGACAGCATTTAAACTAGCACAAAATAATAAATAATAAAGATATAAATTTACCAGAGGTCCATACACTGTAAAATGTTAGTACAAACTTAGAAATTTAAAAAAAAAAATATTGATTTGATTTCAGGTTTTGTAACAGTATCAATTTTTGGCCATTTTTACCCTTATTTTAGCTTATAAAAATTTTAAAAAAAAAATAATAATGAAATTTTTATATGAAATCATTAGTTTTTAGATACATTCAATCCAAAAATGTGTACAAAGATAAAAAATTTCAAAAAATTCCTTCGAAGGTGTTCGTGTACCTTAAACGATCGTTTGCATTTGTATTTTATTGTGAATTTTTTTAAAGTCTTTTCTTATTATATCCGATTTTATTTTAATTGTATTGTATTTTTTCAATTATCATTTTCAGTAAACGACCACCAAAAAAATCTAACCTCAGAATCCGTGTTTCTCCCATGGGCTGCTGTATGTTGCATGCTCACGTGTTCGAAAACCATCGAATTTATTTATTTCGACGAAAGACAGACTAACAAGAAATATTGTTCATCGCTTAGTTCTTAATTAAATGAAAGTAATGATTATTAAAAATTATATTACGTAAAATAATTATAAAACAGTCTTAAAATCAACATTATCTACCTCATTCATTAAATTAATAAAAATTAAACATTTTATATTCGTTGAAACTTAATTTGATCTTTTCATCATTCTTTACCAATCACTTCCTTAACAATACCAATTATAGTATCTAATAATTGAACGACAATACAAGAAAGCCACAGCAACGCTTGGCCGGGTCTTCTAGTCTAATATATAAAATTCTCCTGTCACAGTATTTGTTGCCAAACTCCTCCGAAATGGCTCGACCGATTCTTATGAAAATTTTTGTGTATATTTGGTAGGTCTGCGAATCGGTCGTAATCTATTTTTTAAAAGCCTAAGTGATAAGGGTGGCCCACCCCTAAATATTTTTTAAAATTTCTTTGACAAACCAATGTAGTGTTTTTTTTAATTTTTAGTCATGATATTACAGCACGCGCACTTAAACAAAAAATTAAAGTCTTTAATCGGCTTCATTTTTTTGACTTTTATTTAATTAAGTGATCTTATATAAATCAACACGTGCTGTTAACTCGCACTAACCACGGTCGTTGCTTTACCTGTATATATAATACGCAACATTTTTGTGGGAGTAGTTTTAATTTAAAAGAGAAATATTTACGTGTTAAAATAATACTGGATGCATAAAATTGCCGACAGATTTCTGCACAATAATCGACTCGCAAAATAGTCTCATTGCTCACATATTTCCCGATGTATGCACACAATTCAAAAATCTTGATTGGTTGGCAGAAAGAGCAATTTTGGCATCAAAAAATGTGGACATCAATGGTTTAAATTCCAAGATACAACAGTTGTTGCCAGGGGACTTGGTGTCATACAAATCTATCGATACAGTTTGCGATGCCAATGAAGCTGTAAATTATCCAATTGAGTTTTTGAATTCGTTGGATTTGCCAGGCATGCCACCGCATCATTTACAATTAAAGGTTGGATCTCCGGTTATTTTAATTCGTAATTTGAATCGAAGGAGTATATGGGGATGCGAAGCAACAAGGACTATAATCCCCTAATCACTATATGGGAACAGTTCGTTTTCCTATTTTACGTCACTGAAAAGGATGTGAGGTCTATTTTCCGCTCAGTAAGTAAAGTGGCGCGAACAAAAACAGGGATTTATAGTATCCCCTGAGTGCCGAGAGAATTGCAGCTAATAAATATCAAAACGTTTAAGAGATTGGAGAAATAAAGTCAGATTTTTTTTTTGCAATCAAGAATTTTAGAAAAAAGCTTTGAATGTGATATTATTTTCGTCGATATTCAAGTTTTGCCATAGATGTAATCTGGAGGTGGAATATTTTCTGCATCTTAAAAGAATGTGTAAAAGGTCATTGATTTCATTACATATGTTACAGAAAGGATTGGAATCTAAATTGAATCTATTTAACAGGGCGGGAGTAACGATCATTCTGCTGATGATACGAGCAATGAGTATATCCTGTCTTCTATTCTGTGTCCATTTTGTGATAGTTCCAATATCTGGAAAGTTTCCTATCAAATCATAATATTTGCTGCTAAAGTAATTTGTTTCCGAGATTAGGTAGGATTGTTTTTTCAGGTTTGCTATGACATCTTCCGGGGATATCCATTCAATAAATTGCGAGAGTTCCGTGGTATTCTTTGCGAGAGAATCCGCTTTTTCATTCCATAAAATTTCTGAATGACCAGGAACCCATAAAAATGTGATATTTTGATTAAAGGTTTGTCGAACAAAAAGTTTCGAAGCAAGTCTTTGAATAGCATAGGTAGAATGAATGTTAAGATTTTTAAGAGAATTAAGAGCCGAAAAACTGTCAGAAAGTATTAAAATGTCCTTGTCAACAATAGCTAGTTCATCTATGGCGACACAAATTGCCAAAACCTCTGCTGTGAAAACAGAGTTTATTGGGTTAATGCGATATGAAAAACTTTGATTGCAAGAAATGCCGGCGATTGAAGTTGAGACGTGACTTTTTGAGGCATCCGTGGCTATGATATAGTGATCAGAGAAAAATCTGTTTATACAATCTGAAAAATCATTGACTATAAGTGAAACTGGGTTTTCTTTATTTTGGAAACGGAACTTCTGAAGGAAAATTTCACATAAAGGAGGATCATGCCGTGGCACAATTGGCAAGGTTAAAAGGTGTTCTGGTGAACAATTATAATTTTGAAGAGAGTTTTTAAGAGTGTTTTCATCTTTGTCAAGTAACTGCAATTCATTGTTTACCATCAAAGGGGAGAAAGAGTGGTTAGCATATTGTTTGATTAAAAACTGCAATGCCAAACGTTTAATTTTATCTGAAAGAATTTCTTGTCCAGACATTTTTAACAAAATTATATTTGGAGTCCAAATTGGTAATCCCAGAACAATTCTCAGAACCTTTGTTTGAATTATGTTACAGGCGTTTAATTTGGTGACCGGGAAATTTTTAATTATTAATGCACTGTAATAAAATGTGCTGAGTATACTATTGTTTGCAATTGTGATAAGATGTTTTGTCCTAATACCATTTTTCTTTGATGCCAGAAATTTTAGACCGTTAATTTTTTTAAGGGCTTTTATGCGTAAATTTCTTAAAATAATTTCATTTTGGTTTATTTTAGAAAAAGGAATTCCGAGATATTTAAGAGTATCACTCCAGATGAGGGGAATTCCGGCATATGTTATCCGCGGCAATGAATTTGATCTTTTTTTTGATAAATCAACTATTGCACTTTTTTCGGCACTAATTGTGAGTTTCCAGTAAGAACACCATTTGTACAAATTCTCAAGAGTATTTTGAAGCTGGGTTTGAATATAGGATAACGATTGATGTGAGCAGAAAAGAAAAATATCGTCAGCGAAAATAGAGCAATCAACATTTAATTCCAAAGTCTCAAAAATGTCATTCAAAAAAAAACTACAAAAAGAATTGGTGAAAGTACACTACCTTGTGGAAGGCCTTTAAAAGAAGGTTTGGGGTCAGAAACAGTGTTCCTCCATCGAACCTGAAAGGTTCTGTCCTGTAGGAAACCATGAATCCATTTAGCGATGTTTCCCGAGATTCCAATTTGAAGACATTTATAAATTAGTTCGTCTATAGGCACGGAGTCATAAGCACTTTTTATGTCGAGACTGATACCGATAAAATATTTTTTTCATTATGTGCTGTTAAAATTGATTTATAGATTGTATAAATAGCGGTATGATTGTTTCTAAAAGGTATAAAACCATGCTGATTGGTATGAAGTCGCTTGGTGAAAGTCAGAAAATTAACAATGCGATTGGAAATAATGCGTTCAAAGACTTTACAGAAAACAGAGGTCAAAGCAATCGGCCTATACGAAGATGTTTTTGTTTTATCCTTGTTGGGCTTAGGGATTGGAATAATGATAGCATGTTTCCAGCTCTTCGGAATTGGAGAAAAACTCAATTGTTGGTTGAAAAGGTGCAAGATAACTAGAAGGGACGATTCATCCAGTTTTTTGAACCATGCAGCTGGAATGTTATCTGCGCCGGGCGTTGTATTTCTCATTTTCTGGATAGCTTTTCGCAGTTCCCAAAGTTCAATATTTTTATTTAATAACTTATTGTCTATACTGTAATCCAACGGAATAGGTTCAGAACGGAAATTTTGTGCTGAAAAATAACTTGAAAAAAGATTGCTTTGCTGTTTTGGATTACTAATGTATCTATTATTGTGAAAAATTAAGTTGTTATTTTTTATATCAGGATTATTGTGGCTAGTTAGTTTATTTAGGATGCGGAAAAATAATTTAGGGTTTCTCGGAATATTGGTTATATTTTCCCAGTATTTTTCCCTTGCCCTTTTAATATGGTATTTTAATTTACTTCGGTATTTTTTGTAGCGAATCCAATCAGGGACCGAAACACTATTCCTGGCCTTTTTCCACATTATTTTTTTCAGTTGACAGAAGTTATTACATGCAATATTCCACCATGGAGGGTATTCGTTATTAGTCAAAATTTTGATTTTGGTATTAATATTTATAGTGTGCGAAATTTTTTCAGTGACTATTTCAACGGTAGGGTCAGCAATAGATTGAAGAAAATTGTTCGAATCTCTGAGAATTTGATTCCAATATATAGTTTTAAGATATTTTGTTGCATTTGTTAGTTTGGACCATGAAATAACTATTGGTAGATGATCACTTTCGAAGGTACAGTCAGAAACATAGCAATACACTTCGTTTAAGAGAGCTGCCGAACAAAGAGTGAGATCTATAACGGAAGAAGTGAAATTATGGGTGATGTGAGTGGGCGTTGAAGTATTCAGGATAGAAAAATGCGACTGATTCAACCAATCCAAAAATTCTTCGCTTTTGGGCGTAGATGTTTTTCCGCCCCAAAAGGGGTGGTGTAGGTTGAAATCCCCAAAAATAAAAGTTGGCGTCTTTAGAGTACTGAAAAAATTTTGAACCTGATTGATATCTAACCCATGCGGTGCATAAATATTAACAATGGTAAATAAAAAGGTGTGTGACCGAATTTCTATTGCAAGTATCTCAAGGTTTGGGTCTTGAGAATTTTCAAAAATAACACGACCGGACATGCTTGTAGGAATACCTATTAGTAGGCCACCTCCTGTTCTGTTGTTACGGTGGGTGCGAAAAAAGATTTTATTAGGAAATGAAAGAAGATCATCTGCTTTCAGGAATGTTTCCTGAAAAACCCAAAATTCTGACGTTGTGAAAGGGGGTTGGTGGAGCCAGATTTTCTTATTTTTCAGACTGCGACAGTTCCACTGGAGGAATGACATCACCGAAAATTACGAAAAAAAAATCAGGAAGGTATTATTCCCTAAGAAACTAAAAGAAAAGCCCTTAACTTGGGGCAAAAACAAGAGGAATATTAATAAATACACTAAAACAACCGGGAACACCCGGAACAAAAACACCGCAAAAACAGTCTTAATCTGAAGCATTGCTTCCACCTGCATCCCATTGCATGGGATTATTAGTGGGTGGAACAAGGTTGATCATTTGGCGTTTTCGGTTAGGGGATTTTTTGAGGTCCGTTTGGTGGAATACTGAGACCAGATATTGCACAAGATTTTCGATTGTTTTTTGGAATATTTCAATTAGAAGAGTGGTCTGTTGTTCCATTTTAATCGTAATGTTCTGAACAATACTCTCTACTCTTTGATTTACGATTTCTTCTATGTTTGGAGCTGTCGTGTTGGTTTTAGCAGCGTCGGAGTAATTAGTTTTAGATGATTGAGCATATATGCGTCGTGCCTCGCCAATAGTTAAATGATTTCTGCACTTGAACTCGAGAATTTTTTGTTCATGGATATGACGTGGGCAGGTTTTGGATGTTGCTGAATGAGGTCCAGTACAATGAATGCATTTTTCCGGGCCTTGACACAATCCTTCATGGTTTACACCACACCGAGGGCAAATGTTCCTATCACAGACACGTGTTGCATGAGTAAAGTCATAACAATGCAAGCACTGTCGGACTCTATCGACAAATTGGCGAATTTTTTGGTTGGTGAACCAGATCTTAATAGAATCAGGCAAAAAAGTGCCCAGGATTGTAATGAGTACCGGAGAAAATTCTTGAGTAGAGTTCAGTTTAACAAAGCGTCGCAACTCAACCACTTCCATGTCATTTTTATGCATAATTTCAGCCGCTAATTCCGACAATGGTAGAGTGGTAGGTATATCAAAGACTAGGAACCGTTCCGAAATATTTTCAAAAGTTACTGCCGTAGAAATTGGCGTTTCCAGAATTTTGTCGAGATTTAAGATCTGTGCAGCGCACACCGGATCGGCAGTAGAAAAGATGAGTTTACCCTGCCTCGAAAATTTCATGTTGGTGATATTATCATGTCTGTTTATGTGTTTTTTTATATCCGCCTGGATAAGAAATGGATTTGAACGCGGAATTTTATGTTTGGCATCTCTGTGTTGGCATACAATATGAATTTCCTCAAAACTTTTCTGACCCAACCGCAACACCAGTTCATTAATGGATTTTGAGCTTTTAAAGTAATTGTTATTACTGGAAATCATGCTATTACAGCTTTGGACGTCATCCATATTTAAGTGAGAATTGTCCACATCAGACACAAATATTGCCGAATGGCTCAGGTTGACTAGTAAAATGAAACAACCGGAAAGAAGAGAAAAACAAAAAAGAAAAAAGGTAATCTTACCTTACACTTTGAAAAAGACCTAAAAGAGAAAATTAATGATGATTTATCAAAACCAGATAAACAAACCAGCAAGTGAGCAACGCCCACTTAAACACAGCTATGTACTCTCAGCACTCAGGGAAACCTAACCAAGTTAAGCTGACCTGTCTAGTACCAAGGGCCAAAACCGTTTTAATTTTTCTGCCATTATCTATAATTTCTAGACTAGTCATTTCTGGACTAATTAATTTAGCTTTTCTGTTCCTGAGGGATTTTCAGGATAAAAATCATATGTTTGATTCCGGATATATACATTCCAAACATCGATATACATACATATGCGATACTCTTTGCCCGAACAGAACTACCGAGGGTAACCTCGGGATGTTCACTAGTTTATAATGTTGGTGGTATTCATTTCAATTTGTTAGTTGTTATGCTTCAGTTAAATTTTCTGCGTATTATGCTTGTCATCAAGCTTTACCTAGCAAGTCAGTAAAACCGAGTTATTATCATTCTGCATTCTTTTATCCAACTTATTACAGCAACAATAAGCTATTCGCTGTCGCGGGCCGGATGGATGACACTGGCAGGCCGTAGTTTGGAGACCTCTGATATAAAGTATTCAACATTTTAATAACAATCAATACCTCAATATTCAAGGTGTCAATGGCATTGAGAACCCATCCAACAGTTCCATCACCACCAGCTACAAGAATCCGGCACACCTGGCTTGAGATCAGTTTGCACCATTGCAATCCTTTTTTCAGGTTTCACTTCATGCAAGTCAATTACCTGAAGACAATTTAAAATATAGTTATAAAAAAAAATCTGATGGAAAATTCAAATTTCTTTTTATATCTCTAACTCAACAATAAAGAAAGGCACAGATAAAAAGTAAAATAATAATCTATTCAAGAAATTTAAATCAAAATCAATATCTTCAATAAATTACAGTAATTTTAATTTTAATATAGTTTTATAGATACATTATCAAGACAAATTTTACATTAAAACACATGCATAAGTTTAAAATAAATTTTATTTAATAAGTTTTTAATACATTTAAAATAAATAATTTTTATATACTTCATAAAATTTTAATAATTTTGCACTGCAATTAAAAAATAACTCAAATTTGGATATTATTTTTGCAAATTTAATTCATAATTTTGTCAGTGCTCAAAAGTCCCTGATTTTATTATTTTCTGAATCGATAAAAAATCTATAAAATATATTCTTATAATATTTTTACCTGAGCAGGATTCAGATAGGATCTGAATGCTCTGAGAACCGCTTCTCCTTCATTGTTCCCACTTTTTCTATTTCCAATAACAATCAGTGGACTCCAGGGACGGTATGGAGGCAATTGGACTTCCTCCACAACCAAATGTCGACGGCCTTTGAGTCCAACTTTCTTCAAGGTTACACAAGATGGTGGAACAATAAATGAGCGATAACGACCAAAATCGCAGGTTTCGGACATTTTACCGAGACAGTTTTTGTGCACCATTCGTTGACACCAGCAGCAATGGAAATCAGAAAGTCCTGCTTCTGCACCGCAGTCGGCTTCACAAACGTCGCAAGAGCACGTGAAAGGCAGGTTACCTTTGGAAATGAAAATAAAATGTTACAGGTGGGCTGAAAGGTACGCAGGCTGACACATAGATGGCACTTCTGGTATTAAATCCAGATGCTGTTTTGTTAGCCCTAACCTTCAAAAGACACGTGTGTAAATTTGACAGATGTTGCACTATTAGTATGTGAGTTATAGCAGTTTTAGTGAAGCAACTTTTGTAAGTTTGAACATTCGGACTTTGCAACAGGAAAATCAACCGTAGAAAGTGGTTTGCTAAATTTAAACGAGGCGAAATGAGCACCGAGGACGACGCACGCAGTGGACGCCCCAAAGAGGCTGTTACCGGGGAGATTCCCAAGAGAGGTGCCCTCGGTTACAGTTTGCGTGCTATAGTTTGACCGTTTCTCGCCAAGTTGGGTATATGTCTATCCCCCTCCCTCTAATCTAATCTCCCCTTAGGGGTTGTAAACCTAACAATGAGTTTCAGGAATCAGAGATAAAGGTCTGAGAGGTAATTCTAGTACGAAGGAATTTGAGAGGCGAAATGAGCACCGAGGACGATGCACGCAGTGGACGCCCCAAAGAGGCTGTTACCGGGGAGATTCCCAAGAGAGGTGTCCCCGGTTACAGTTACTGTTTACGTGCTATAGTTTGACCGTTTCTCGCCAAGTTGGGTATATGTCTACCCCCTCCTAATCTAATCTCCCCTTAGGGGTTGGAAACCTAACAATGAAGAGTTCCAGGGATCAGAAATAAAGGCCTGAGAGGTAATTTTAGTATGAAGGAATTTGAGAGGCCTTGGGGGAGGCAACGAAATTAAAGTTTACAAGCGAAATTATTTACAAAACATGGAAATGTAGCAAAAGTGACGGCTGATGTTTATTTAGAGTACCTATGATACCCTGTGACTCCATATCATAATTTTGGCTTAACATTAAAAATATGGAGATATTAAAATAATTATTTACAAGATATGAAAATTATAGTGAAAATAAAATAAATATATAAATATTAAAATAAATAAGATGACATAAATGTTATGATAGATAAAAGTTTTTAAAACAAGGCTTGCTGGATGCGTTCTTGGAAGTTAAATAACACTTTACAATTAATTAATTTTAATATTAAATTCAAGTACTAAGTGATTCATTATTAATATTATTAAATTAAGATAATTTTTAATAAGTATGGTTGACAAAATTTCAATGTTAAATAAATAATTTAAATACTTACATTTATTATTAATTAATTTTTAAAGATAAAATATATAAATAACACCATATGCATAAAATTATGGTAAAATAATTAGTATAAAAGGTATGCTTAATATACACATGACACTATTTGAACGACGCCTCAAGAATAAGAATACAATAATTGATAAATAATATAAAGAATAATTGTTAAATTGATTAAAATAGGTTTTCATAACACCTAGGAGATAACAAAATTAAATGCATTTTAGAAATAAATATATAGATTTACCAGATGCCAATGGATAGAAAATGAAAGAGCAAGAAACACTTCTTACCTTCTTTCCCGCGCAAACCAGTAGTGGGCAGTAGGGTTACAATAAAAATAAAAACGCGTTCCGTGCCTGGCAACTGGCGTACCGATTACGGAGTACCAATAGGGGGAAATACCCTTAAACCTCCTCATCTTAATTCATAAATATGCTTTAAATTTTAATTGGCTGCTTAATTAATGTTAGTAGAAATACGAGATAAAGTTTCTAAAAATTCAAGTTAAATGGTACTAAAAAAAAAAAAAAAAAAAAGATTACATATACTAATAATAAAAAGTAAAATGCAAAATAAAAGAAATTAAAGTTAAACTTAAATTCAGTACAATGAGGGACCAATTGTCGATGCCAAACTATTGAAAAATAAACAGAGTAGAACTTATTTGAATAAACACAAGTACAACAGGGATTATGCTGAACGGTAGGAGCCATTGAAGAGTGATGCGGCAAAGTAAATAAATTATCCACACACAAAAAAAAAAGGCCATAATCAGGAACGTATTTTTATAAATTTTCGATTTTATAATTTTTATTTTTTTTGGTTTTGTTCCATCCTTTTATTATCCTAACAAAAAAAAAAGGGGGGTAAAAGCGTACAATAAAAACCTAACTATTCACTAGCCGTTAAGATAGGATTGTGGTGCACAACGTACCATAAATATAAAAATAGTGAATTGAGCCCCTTTCGGTCCGGAGTCCGTCACTTTACCTCTGCGACACTTTTTCTTCCACTTCAAAGAACTTTCCACCACTTTATGGACCTTTCTATTCCGGAACTCTCGCAGAAATCCATCCAGCATCCAACAATTTTTCTCCTGGACTTCAAAGAACTAGACTTTCAACCACCCTGCTCCATTTTTCGCCGTCAACATGTTTCTTCTATTGACTTTCCACTTTCCTACAGCACACATTGACTCATTACACTTTTTATTTTTTCTACTTACATTTCCCTTCATTTCCACCCCCAAAGGGGCTCAGGTGCCCCTTTCCCACCCACCCTCGAATGACTTACCTCTGCGCCACTTCGTTTTGTTTACTAATAAGCCGCAAACTTTTAAAGCCAAACAACTCCTCAGATACACATTGAGTTAAATAGTCTCAGTGGACGTAAAATTACAATATTAAATCCACTCTGTTTTTATCGTACTGTGCTGTGTTCTAATCTATATAACTTATTACAAAAAAAAAAAAAAAAATCATGGGTATTGTTTTATTGAGCGTGGTTTTTTTTTTTTTTTTTTTTATCATTTTGATTTCTTTCAGCTAATAATTATTTAATTAAATAATGTAAAAATTGTTTATAAAGATCGCCGAGACAATTTTATTTCAAAGTGAAAATGAGATTTTTCAAGAAAAGAAAAATTGTTTGGGAAATCTTTAGTTTTTCATTCTTTTTTGTTTAAGATTGATTTTATGCGTTTTGTGCTTACATTAAATTCTAAATATTATGAGTAACCCATCCGATTACATTTTTTAATTTTATTTATTTTTAAATACTGTGAAATTACTAAATATTGCACAATTGTATATAATATTATATAAAACCCGATAACAGCTTGTATATATATTTTTTACTGCGTTTTTTTTTCCTCATAGCGGAGATCAACAAAATAAATACGTCGTCTGGAAAATTAATTCATTAGGCTGAAATAAGACTTCTTTATTGTTATCATTCCTAAAAAAAATGTTTGAAAATGTAATTCTAGTGTAGCATACTTCTCCATCAGACTTCCTGTGTAAACATTATTCGGACTTTGCCCCAGGAAAATCAACCGTAGAGAAGTGGTTTGCAAAATTTAAACGAGGCGAAATGAGCACCGAGGACGATGCACGCAGTGGAACCCCAAAGAGACTGTTACCGACGAAAACATCAAAAAGTCCACAAAATAATTTCTGATAACCGTACAGTGACGTTGATTGAGATAGCTGAGACCCTAAAGATATCAAAGGAACGCCTTGAACATATCGTGAATGGATATTTGGATGTGCGAAAGCTCTGTTCAAAGCGGGTGCCGCGCGAGCTCACAAACGATCAAAAACCACAACGAATTGATGAGCTGTTCAATCGTAATAAACCCGAATTTTTGCGTCGATATGTGACAATTAATGAAACATAGCTCCATCATTTCACACCGGAGTCCAATCGACAATCAGCCGAGTAGACTGCACCTGATGAACACTAAAAATGCTATAACTCACATACTAATAGTGCAACAGCTGTCAAATTTATACACGTGTCTTTTGAAGGTTAGGGCTAACTAAAAATCATATGGATTTAATACTAGTAGTGCCATCTATGAGTCAGCCTACGAACTTCAGCCCACCTGTTAAATTAACATTTTCCTTTAATATTAATTAATGACAATGTAAAACAAAATAATTATAACTATAAACAAAAAATGTAATCCCATATAAAAGCAAGGTTAAGGAAAAATACATACATTTGACAATTTTTAACAAATTATTAAAAAAAACTTTAATCTTAATTCTTAATCCATAATAAATTACACATTGAATATTTTTTTTTTTTTTAAAAAGAGAATGATCTTAAACAATTGATTATTTTTATAAGGATCTTTATTTAAACATGAAGGCTTTAAATTTTTTCAAAATATATTATTTTGATGATCCTTTTAGTTAAAAATCAAGACATTATTTTGAAAACAAGTTCTTCCAAAAATTTTAGGAGTGATTAATCTTTTTGAATTGGAATTAAATGGAAGTCTAAATAATTGAATGCATAAAACTTTTTTTTTTTTTAAAAATGCATAGAGACTGTTGTATATAATGATTTTAACTTATAAGCACAGTTTTCAATAATAAAAAAATGTCTTTGCTTATTTTTTTTTTTAAATATTTAAATAAATATAAAAATGAAAAAAAATTACTGAGTAAAAGCTATCATCATAAACATATACAATTTTAATAATACTTATCATATTTTAGGACAAACATTCTTGGATAGTATTTTACATTCCTTTTAAACATGCAATTAAGAAAACCTTACAGTTTTTACAGGATTCATACTCTAGCTAAACAATTTAAAATAATGGTTAATAAATGTGGATTTAAAAAATATCTATTAAAACTTTATATAAACATTTTTTCCTATGAAAATCATTATTTGCTCATTATTCTGCTTTGTATACTGGTGTGTAATTTGTGTGTGTATGTGTGTACTCATAAATGGTTAATTTAGCCTTTATCGCAACATACCATATTTTGAGAGCTGACTACTATGGTATGCTACTGTTGCTCACAGATAATGCTGCAAAATAAATGAAGTAAAAGAGATCTACTATTTAAAATCATTTTCATCGCCATTATTCATTAAAGAAAGTTTATCAGTTTGGATTTTGTGAAATCTTAATATTTTGGACTTAATATGATTTTTTAAAATCACGTTTACTACAATAAAAAGTTTTGATAAATAGTACTGCAAGTGGAATACAAAGCAAAGTTAAGTCCTTTTTACACAAATATTTGTGCAACATTTTTTATATCTCAAAACAGTAGTAAAAAACCACTACTATTAACAAAAATTATAATCTATAGTGTGAGTAAATACATAGGATGTGGACTTGCATTTTATGATTCATTTGGTAATTTTTGTACAAAATCATGCAATCGTATCAATTATCCATACAACTTTACAATGCAATCTAAGTATCTTTATAGTGGAACAAAACAATAGCGAATACATTTGCTTAAATATAATATAATTTTTATATAAAATACCTTTGATCCAATGGTGCTTCATTGAACAATCAGAAGAGGCAAGAGCTTTACATTGTAAGGTTTTATCTGCTTTCTTGTAACAAGAGTGATCTGCACAAACCCACAGGAATCACAGAAATATCCATCAATAATCAGAGTAGCACAAATACTGCAGTAAGCTGTATTAGGGAAGGCCTCAATGGAGCACCATTTATGGCCTTTGCTAATGTCTCTTGCGGGTAATTCATATTTCTGTACCTTCTTAAAGATTTTATAAAACATGAAGATGGATAAGCAAAAGAATGTACACAGGAAGCCACCCTGCAAATGAAATATAAAAGGACTGATTGATAATGTTAAAACATTTTTCTTTTCATTGCTTGAAAGAATATTAAATTTATGATTTGCTAATTACATAGGAATATTTCATGCAAGATAATAGGGAGTATACACAAACGAATAGAAATAATTTCTACTGTAACAAAATAACACAAACAAAATTTTTAGTTAAATCACCAGCATGAGTAAAATTTTTTTTATACCTCAAAATATTTAACTAGTTACCAATAAATATTAAATACAATTTATTCCTAAAATACTAATGCTATTTATTAACAAAATTTACTCCAAAGTATTTACTACCTAAAATAATTTGCAAATTTTTAAATATTTAAGTACCCGTGATTTTTATTTTTCTATTTCATAAAGCAAATTTTACTAATTGATATTCTACTAATTAAAGTTAGTATTTCAGAATTAAATTTGCAAAACTTATAATTATCATAGAAAATCAAATATAAAAAAAAAAAACATTAATTCAGAGGTATTAAAAAACAATTTTTTATACTTTTAACAGTTCTTTAAAAACTAAATAATAATAAAATTCATTAATAAATGTTTATTATAAAATTATACATGAACAAAAGAATACTATTGATTGAAGACTTAATATGCAAACACAATTTGTTGATCTCAAAAAGATAAGAAAATGGAAAAATAAGCTCATATATAATAAAATTTTTACTTGAACTAAGGCAGCACTTTTTGCTCTTCAATTGTGTACCAATTTAAAGGATTCCACATATTTCTTTTTCTACAAAATATTAAATCACATATCCTTAGTTAATTTTTTAAACAGTACAAAAATTAAAAAAATATTTAAAATTAAATAGCTCAAATCTTACAAAATTTATTAAATAAAAAAACAAGAAACACAAAAAGAAAATAAATATTGAAATTGGAAAAAAAATACAAAACTCAAAAGACTTAATATATTTAATTATGTATTTAATTTATTAATTTAAAACAATGAAATAAAAAAATTTCATATAAAGTCAACAAAACATTTCACATAGAAAACATAAACATAAGAGCAGGAAATTTTAATTAATTTTTATTTCAATTAAAATTTTAATAGTTTAAATTTAAATAATAATTTTAAAAAAAATGATGCCTACATACAATATCATAAACATTTTGAAAGTTTTTCATTTTTTGACATAACATTAGCATATTGAAAAAAAGTATATATTAGTACTAAAATTATTTAATTAATTATTTTTTATTTGAAAAGTCTACAGATAATTTTTTTTTTTTTTAAATCTTAAAATTTGAATTTTTGATATGTAATATTCAGCAGATTAAATAAAATATAAGAATTGAAAATTTAGAAAAATATATAAAACAATATCAATATTCTTGAAGTGAAGATTTTGATAGAATAAATAACTGTAAAATTAAATAAAAATACTCACTGCGAAACTTAATTTTCATTGTAAATAAAAATTGCATAAAAACATGATTTTATTGTAATCGTCAAAACAACCACATGTTTTTTTTTTTTTTTTTTTTTTTTATCTTTCGATTGTAGAAGTGGTAGTATGTTAGTAACAAAATTATTATTTGTCTTATTAAAATCAGGAAAATTTTGTTTGATAAATAAATTAACAAAGAAAGCATTAGTAATATTCTTATTGATGTTAAAATTTTTAAACGATCTATTTGATTTTTCTTCTGTTTCTTATTTTTACTACTACCTCAAATTTATTTTCATATTCGCATTGAATATTTGGCAACAAGAAGTGGTTTGTTGACAAAATGAAGTTACTTTTCGTTTATTTCCATTTATCATGTGATAATTTTAATTGTTAGACAATTTTGTGTGTGTTTAGTATGAGAATTATTAATCAGTAATCTTATTATTTTAATATAGTATTGTGAATTCACTTTGCATCATGGCGTTTAGACAAGATTCATGGTAATATAAATGTTTTGAAATTTGACAGTTGTTAAAATTTCATTTTTCTCAATGTTTCGTTTTTGTATTTATTTTTTTATAATGGAAAAGTATTTTTGTTCAAATGTTATGAAAACAATTTAATACAATGTTCCAGTGGTTATTCTATCATATTTTGAATTAAATTTCTGCGTAGTTGAATTCGTTTATAAACAGTTACTCCCAAAATTTAGAGTTTACTTATTCTTTAAATGAGAAGTCATATTTTAATTGCAACAAGTTATTTAAAAAGGAAGACAGTTAGATATTATGTATTTATATTAAGATATATAAGAAATGAAATAGTTAATGTGTATTTATAAATCTATAGCAATTTTGTCAAAGAAATATTTATTTTTGAATATTTTGCAAAAAGTAGCAAGTGAAAATTATTAATATAAATGACATAAAATGAATAATTTGTGTTATGCTTTATGTTATTACTATTAATTCATGTTCATAGTTACTATCAATGTAAATTTGTGTTTTTTAAATATAATATTAGTGCAATAGAGCATATTTACCCAGTACATTTTTGTGTTTATTACTTGTTGACATAGGCCCGGCTCGTGGCTCAGTGGTAAGGCGTGTGTACAGCTGTTGAGTGTTAGGGCTGAGGTTCAATCCATTGGTGGCTTTGTTGTAAACATTGTTTCAAAAAATGAGGAGGCTTGATGGCATTTATGATGTTCAGCATCTTACCTCAGGAGTCGGACTGCCTGGTGGAGTTTTCTGGGTTTTCTCCCATACGATAATAAATGTGGGGTAGTTCTCCCTAAAAATCCGGCTGGAAGGCACTGTCCTCCTTCTCAAGTCAGACTTCTATCTATGGGTGCTGCATTACAACAGAAGCTGCACCCTCCCTTCCGTCCTTCCACGAGAACACACGGGTTCATGGACTTGGTCTAGATGTTGCTGTTAACTAAGTGGGTTAAGAAACAATAACACTTGTTGACATATGTTAGGAAATTTCAATATTATTTGTAGAATCTGGAAATCAATATGTAATATTAACTACTTTTTATTTGGAATTACTGAAAATAATGTTTTTATTTTTAGGATGACTAACTATGATGCCTGTGAGGCTCTTGGCAGAGAAATTATGGAAAAAATATCTTATCGTAATCAGCAACCAAAAAATAGTGTAGCTGCTACTAAGGTGATGAATTTTTGCTGGTGAACTTACTAAAATAAAATTATTCAATGGAACCAAAAAGCATATGTGTTTCTTAAATAAAAATATTTTATACATGTATTATTACACGAGTGAGATGTAGATATATTTTGTATTTTTTAGTTAATGGTTAGTTATTTATTTAATAAATTAAAGAGTAAAATTGTATTTCGGTCTGTAATTCCTTTTATGTTTTCTTGTTTATACATTATGCTATGATCTTTTAAGTATGACCAAGCTAGATAAACCCATGAAAATATCCTTGTTTTCCTGTAAAAAATGTTTTAATATCATTGATTTTCATAGTAAAACTAGTTCAAAACAAAATTTAAGAAAAGTGAAGTATACAAAAACTAAATAGCAGCAAAAACTAAATAGTAATTAAGTAATTGTTAAAAAATGTATATTAAAATTGTTTATTTAATTTTTATAGTGTAAATAACTTTATATAACTAAAATTAAAACTAACTTGTGTATAACTATGGGTTTTAAGCATAAAATAATCTTCATATAACTAGTGAAATTTTGTCCTGAAATTTTTTAAAAAGGACAGCTTGAAATTTTATTCAGAGCCTGTACTAGGTCTGAAAATATTAAAATATTTCATTTGGATTGTTTTTTTAAATCTTAAAAATGTTTTTTTAATTATTTTTAATTTTATTAACTGATTATTTATTGTATATTTATTAATAAATGTTCATTATAACTGTTTTTCTTTTTTTACTATCTTGACATTTTGATTAATATATATATATTTTCTTACAGGCAAGTGCTAATGCTAGGAAATTGATAAAAAAGTATGAGGATAATATGGCATCTCTAAATAAAACATTGTTAGCATCTAAAAATTTACTGTATCCTTTAAAGTTCATGTTATTTTTTATATTTATAATACTATTAAGTGATATTAATTCTGTTTCAATAACTACATATTCTTGCAGTGGAACTACATTATATCTCTTATATTTGTATTGTTACATAGCCCTATTTTCAAAATAATTATTAAAAAAAAAAAAAAAAAGGTTTGCTACATATAGTTTGTAACATTTAAAAACTTTTACCTTGCCTACAATAATTTTATGTATGTATACCATTAGTGACATACAGGATATGAAGCTTATATTCCTCTTTGTAACATGGATTTGGCAACAGGGTATATAATAGTTAAACAATTCTTTGACCTTCATTATGTAGTAAATTAGTTCTGAAATTGTAGTCTGTGATAACAATGGAGACAGTCAATATACTAATGCAATTTTTGAGTTGATTTCCTTCGATTTTTGAAAAAAACTAAACATTGTTCAAAGGAAGGAGGGGGAGGACATGTACATGTGAAAAAAAAAAAAGGAAAAAGACTTTGAAATCTTCTGTCTTATATCTGATTAATAGTATGTGTCTTTTTTATTACACATTTTTTTTAAAAACAGGCCAAAACTTTTTAATGACCTGCATATTATGCACATGTGATAAGCAATGACTCATTTTGTCATGAAAAAATTATAAAAATAAAAGATGAAAAAAAAGAATAGAAATATAAAATTTAAGGATTTAGAGTAAAGAATGTACCTGTATTAGCACAAAAGGTAGGATGCATATATAGCTTAGTTTGAATAAACCAATCCCTTAGGAGATTTGTTAATTCAAACTGTCTACAAATTGAGATACCTAGATATATTATAACTTTCTTATTAATGATAATGGAGCCTGATGTCCAAATAGCTAGCGCTCTGGCATTCTGTACCACAGGTTTTGGGTTTGTGTCCTGGAGGTGCCATGGGTTTTTTTTAGTGATTCAGAATCCACTTTAAATCATAGGTCCCCTTCTAATAGGGTCGTTGAGCATTGTAGGGGTAGTGTTACTTGTGTCCATAGCTTATTTTCAAACTACACATGCTCCCGGGTAGTGCTAAATGAGTAACAGCGTTTGTAGGTGCAGCCCACTTTGGGCTGCTCGCAGGGAAATGGTCAATACGACCCAGTCCTCAAAGTATTAAAAAAAATTAATGGTAATTAGATATATTATTTGTGATTGAAGGATAGTTAAAATATATCTTATAGCTATAGTAATTTTCAGCTTTTAAAGTTCTAACTCTTATACTTTCAATAGAGTTATTCTTAGGATTATATGATTCGTAATGTTCTACATTTGATTTATATTAAAAATGCAGTTATAAGCCTGATATTTGCACAATTTTGAAATTTGTCAAACTTGGCATTATTAAGTATTAATAGAATTTCTCTTAACTTTGGAATAATCTTAAAGATGAGAATGATACATTTTTAAGAATTTCCAACTATAGCATATTTGGAAATTTTTTTTCTTCTTCTTTTGAAGAGTAAAAGATTGACTTTTACTGAATATGTATAAATATTTATTATTTAAAATGTGCATTCATATCAATTTTAATGCTAAATAAATGTTTTAAAAATCTCATTACTTGTTTAACATCAAATGGTTAAACAATAGTTTCTATTGGAGATACATGCCATTCTGTCATTTAGCTAGTTAAAAAATTCAAATGAATCTTGGTTTGCATGCATAATACACTTTAATATAAATTTTTGTAGTGAAGATCACAGTCATTGACTTATTACATGGTTTATAAAAAAGTTGATTTGATAAAATGTGGATGATTTTGTTTTTTAAATTGTTTTAGTCAGTCTACATTAATGACAAATGAAAAATGAAGCTAAGAAAAATTCATTAACAAAATTTTTTTTATATATATATATAATAGTGAGGTCTCCTGTCATTTTTTTTTTTTTTTTTATATTTCTTTAACTGACAAAGTACCGATGGAGAATTTCAAAGGTGGCAGAGATTGCTTGATGGTTTAAGAAGCAAAAAAGTCCAAATTGATGATGCTTTTAATTTAAAAGAAGAAGGAGGATCAAGGTTTGTTTGTTAAGTTTTGTTATTTACTAATTTTTATTTAAATTAAAGGAATTCATTTTATTATTAAAAATTTAAAGGGCAGTAAATTTTATGTTATGAATCTTTGTAATCGTTCTATTTTATTACCATAAATATTAATAAATCTTAATAAAAAAAAACTAATAACAATACTGTGATATAAATTGAATTTTATTTAGAATTTTTAAGTAAAAAGGAAAAACATTATTTATTAGCTATTTTTTATAATGTTTTTAAAAATAATTGTGATAGAAGTGGATTGCTTGATAATTAAAATATTGAATAACTTATGTAAGCCAGTTCTTATCAAAGAATATGTTTTATCACAAACAGATTTATTTATATTCGGCATAATATATATCATTTCTATTTTGCTAACTATAAAAGTACTATATTGTAAAATAGTATAATGATTTTTAAAAAAATTATTAAAATCTACCATTTTTCATTATTTGACTATTTATTAAATATGATGATTTAATTATTTATGATAGTTTTTATGTGATTCATTGATAAATTTTACATGAGGCAAATTTAAATAATAGAGATTATCTTTTGTAACAAGAAAATAAATAAATAGAAATGTAAAGATAACTGTATTTAATGTGTGACTTCAATTCCAAAAATAAAGCAACTTTCAAATGTTCTTTACATATAAATTATACATTTCTCTTTCCTTAAAAATGTGTATATTTTATTGAATTATTCATTTGTATTAATATATTATAATTTTTTAATTAAATTATTAAATTTTCTAAAATACTTTCTCTATGTAGGACAGCTTTATTAGGAGCTGAACTAGGTAGTCATTCTTCAAATGTGTGGGTTGAAGAAGATGACAATACTAGGGATCTATCCTTTGATGAAATCCGAGAAAGGCAACAGTTAGCAATAAAAGGTTAGACCAGCATTTAATAATTCCATGACTTCCTTTGTCCCTCCTTGGTGTATTTATTTCGTTACTTTTTACTTCAACTGCCTTCTCTCTCTGTACATACATGTGAAGTTTAGCTAAAAGATGTAAAATTTTCACATTATGGAGGTTTGAAATAATCTCAACAAAGTGTTTAAGGAGAAATTATCATTTTATATTAATAAAAAAAAACTAGCTCAAATATCCAAAAATGCAGTGGAAGTTATTTCATTGACATTTTTAACAATATGTCATTCTTGGAGTAGTTTAAGGAGGAAAAAACTTTCTTAAGTTTCTTGGTAATTTGATTCAAATAAAAGGATTAGCACAAAAACTGCAGCTGATTGTTTAGAAAATCTTACGAGGCATGAGTTTATTTTTAAAGGGATTGCAATTAATTCTAGAATGTGATTTTAGTCTTGTTATATACTAGTTGATAGAACTTGGCATTGCCCAATTTCAATGAAATTATATATTTTTACTTTAATAAATTTAATTAGGAAAATATCAACAAAAAAGGCAAAGTAATCTTGAGAAAATATGTTCTACGTAGTCAGATAAAAATTCATTGTTCAAAATGATAGTAAACTTAATATAATTCTTTATTAACCAATATTTTAATATAATTTTAACACAATAAATAAATAAATAAAATATCTTTAAAAACATCTAATTAAGAAAAACATGTAAATGGAGATATGTAAGCCACTGGAAAAACTCTGAGCACGAGACCAGTTATCTTTTGATTTTTCATATAAGTTTCTATGTATTAGTCAATAACATAAAAAATCCATTTTATTTCTAAATAATAAAGATGTTAAATAACTCTTAGTTACAAATATCCATCTTATCCTTGTAAACCAACCAGTAAATTTTATTAATTTAAAAAGTTATAATTTTTTTTTTATCCGTTTCCAATAATTCGTCAAAGCTGTATCAAAAAAATCAGCAACAAAATAAACACAAATATTTAAATTTTGAAAAAATAGTGAATATAAGTGAAAAGAAATTTAGAATGAAAGTATAAATTTTAAATCCATACATCAGAAGATTTGAAATGACAAAAAAAGATATTAAAAGGACACATTTCCCAAAATTTACCATTTTAATTTCAAAAGAATTTTTAAAACAATCTTTAATCTCATTTTCTCAAATGTAACAAATTATTCTTGTAATGAAATATTCAAAGAATAAAAAAATATATAAATTATGAATCACAAAGGTGAGTAAGAATATGCTGCTATGAGCCTGTTCATAATTCTTTTGTAGACGATTTTTGAATAGAATGATAAGATAGATAACTTTATCTGCATTCCAAGCTGGTTATTCAAGAGTTTTTATTTATCCATATGTAATAATTATTTAAGAAATAACATTTTTATGTTGAAATACTATTTCAAATAATTATTAATAACACTAAATTTTCTATTGCAGCTGTTAAATTATTTTTAAATTGTCTCATGATAATAGTTTTGCATAGGTTAAAATTAATGATAAGTTATTTTCAAATAATAATAATAATGAAATAAAAATCCGGAAAAAAAAAAGTATCTTATGATTTTTACTTTGTTTGAAGAATTTTTTTTTCTTTTATAGATGAAAGTTGAATTGCTAACTTAGTTTTACTTATAATTAATATTAAGCTAATTATTTAATGCTAAATTTTCTGAGTGAATATTTTGAAACTTATTGTAAGATCAATAAAACGAATTTGAAAAAGGATTATCATTGATCAAATTAAATAATTTTGACAGAATCACCGTGTGTTGTTTTCTTAAATTTAAATTGAACAATTTTTTTTAAATACTGTATAAAGGAAAAATAATGAAAAAAAAAGTATTACTAGCAATTTAATTATTTGATGAATTGTTAATGTATAATTCAGTTAAATTATAATTTTCTAATAAAATTTTGTAAATTTTTTTTTTAGAGCAAGATAAAGGATTAGACACTTTGCTTGATGTTGTTGTTCGCCAGAAAAACATGGCTCATAATATTGGACAAGAAATAGACTTGCAAAATGGTTATTATTTTATTTGCTATCTTTAGAAAATCCATTGGTATAATTTTTTTAATTAGTTATAATATATGAGTATGTAAAATTTGTTAGCCATTATTGTCTTGAAATGAATTGTTTACATAAGGTGATTCCTTAAAAATAATCTTCTATGTGTAAAATAATATGTAAAAGTACATTGCACTTTTGTTAAACTGTTACTTTTTATTGCAAATCATAAAAGTTCACGTTTAGGTATATTTATTTAGTGTTGAAGTTTTTTACGTAAACTCACATGTTAATTTTTTTAATTTAAAAACATACAAAGCTATTTTAATACATGGTTTTTTTTTTTTTTAATAATATATTTCAGAACAACATAAAAATGCTATATTTTAGCAAAATATTTTTTTTTTAAATTTATATTTTAATATTACAGTGGAATAGTTATTAGTCAATAAAGTATTTGTATAAAAATTTATTTTGTGTAAAAATAATTATTTTATATTTAGTTTTATTTTCACATAATATTTAATATCTTGATTTTATTTCAAAAATATTTTTTCAGAAATAATTGATGATATTATTGACCATGCTGATAATACGAGAGAACGTTTGATTAAAGAAACTAGACATGTCACCATAGTGGATAGAAAATCTGATACTTGTGGTGAGTTATTAAGCTTCTAATTAATTTTTTTCTGTTTTCTTTTTTTTTTAAATAAAATTTTTGTGGATAATTTTTTTAAAAGAAGAGAAAACACTTGTATATTTATTCCTTAGATCACTTGTTTTAAGTTGTTATAAATGATACCTCAATTACATCAACCCTGCACTTTTTTTTAAGTAATCGGTAGTAGTTTTTGAAACAATAAAGTAATATATATATATATATGTGTGTATATTCCTAGAGTTTTTTTTTCCAAGAATTTTTCAATCTACTATTATTTGTGCATTTTTTTCATATATTCAGAAAGATTAATATTTAAAAACATATTTATATGAAATTTTATAAGAAAGTATGTTATTATATAAGATGTCCCTGAATTTATGGGGCAAATTTTAAAGGAGGGTAAAATACATATAAAGCAGCATTTCTTTTTTTTTTTTTTTGGATAAAAGTGTGGGTTGGAGATGAAAAGTGTAAAGCAGAAAAACAGAAAATGCTAATGAAATGTAAAGAGTTTTTTATTTATTTACATAACAATTATAGTAAGGGCTCAAATGTCCCACCACCCGCATCCATACAAGCCTGGCAGCAAGTGAATGGTGTACCCTTTCGAAGATGCCAGATGTATCACAAACAGTTGCAGCAGCAACTGAAAATTTTAGAATGAGGTCTTCATCAGAATCAATGTGTGCGTTTAGATGATTGTCTTTAGGTCTCCCCATAAAAAACCCCCAATACTTGATAAAGGGCATGAATGTGCTGGCCAAACAACTGGTTCACTTTGTCCAATCCACCGAGGTCTAAATGTGGCATTGAGGAAATTAAGCACATCAATGCAGAAATGGAATGTAACTCTAGTGTTCTGAGACTATGTGGATTTTAAACAGGGACTGCAACATTGAAAACTAATGCTAGTAATATTTCTCTCAGAACGCTATGATGCATCATGCCATTGAGTCAACGTGATAATACATAAGTGCTGATAAGGAAGTAATTACAATATGCACCGCACATTAACAGATAATCTCTCCTGTAAAGCATGTGGGTTAGAGGTGGCCCACACATAAGAAATATGCAAATTAAAATCTTGCATTTAATGATATCCCATGTGCAAAAAATACATTTGCAAAGAAGCTTGGAGTCAAATGTATTCTGCTGCAAAAGCAAATAATTTCCAACTCCATATTTCTGTACAAAAAGGCTTGTTTATGTTTATTTACCTCCCCTTAAAGTTAGTCCCATGAATTCATGGATGTATAGTTCATAACTAGTTTGAATGCTAATTTATTTCTTGAGAACGCCACACATGTATTTTATAATATTAATTGACCCTTGGGAGCATTAGGCTAAAAATATTTTTAAGCTTATTCTATATATGATTTTATTCAGAGATATCAAAAATTTGTAGTTCATTTTTATATGTCAATAATTCATTTTTTTTTTTTTTTTTCCCATTTAAATTCTTTTCTTGTCAAATTTTGTTATTATTTTATTAAAAATTGTATAATATTTTTAAAAAATAGATTTTAATGTCATTTTTCTTTGCATTTATAGGATATTGGATTGTTATAATTTTGCTAATAATAGCAATTATTGTTGTGTGTGCTGTTCCAACCAAATAATTATGAAATGCAGACTCAAAGGTATAGTTTTAATTTTTTGATGAAATGAAATACTAAAGAGAATAATATTAAGATAGGGAATATATATTTCTAGATTTCACTGTATATTAAACATTTATTATATTAGTAATGATGTATTAAAACATGCAAATGATTTCAGTTTTAAAAAATGTCTTTTTAAAGGGCATCTTAAGCTCCCTTGATACACATCCTCATCTTTATATGGTTATTGAAAAGAGGCAAGAAATTATAAAACTAAAATATTTAATCTTCAAGTTTTGGAAATGGAAATAGGTAGATTTAGCTGAGAAAAATTGAAAGCGTATTCCATTTCTCCCCATCCCCTATTTATGGATGAAATGAAACATTTTAAAGTTTTAGTTCAATTGTATGAATTAGAAATGTGTTAATAACTAAATTTTTAAAAGAGAAGAATGGACAGATATTCTGAATAAAATAAAATAAATTAAATAAATGAGAGAACTGAGAAGAAATGTTACTTTTAAATTTCTAATGCATTCATTTTCTTTTAGGTTTTCTGATGCTTCTTTTGGATAAGTTACCTAATAAATTGAACATATATTTTAATGTATTTTTTTACATGTATATCAGTAATAAATATTTCATTTGTAAATAATACACTTCCTTGTGATGTCATTGATAACATTGTGTTCAGCTCTTTACCAACATGAAATTTTAATGCAACAAATAATACCTGCATTATTAATCAGTATTTACTTTCCAAAATGTGTGATATCACTAGTGATCTGGAATTAAAAATGTACTGTTGTAGCCAGAATATATTGGAAGTTATAATAATTTATTAATTAGTTCCATATTTATAACACCTTCTTCAAACTTAATCTTCCCTTTGTCTGCAGTGAATTTTTGCCAATGTTTCTATATATTCAAAATATATTTCATGAAATATTTTCTGGATGCGTTATAACAAATTTTCTTTTTCGTTTCGTACAAAAACTGAAAGAAATGATAATCTGGATATCACAATTTTAATCTTGGAAATAAGGGAAGGTGCTTTTGAAGAATAGGGAATTTCTCAAACCATATGTGTTGAAAAATGAAATGAGTATTGTGAACAGGATCATGCCTAATTTGACCTTTTCTATGAATGACTTTAATATAAATGTCACAAAATATTAATTTTTTTTTGTAATAATTCGGCTAGTTGAAAGAAATGCATAATGCACTCCATTATCCATAAAACAAGATTCATTTTTTAGAACATTCACTTTCTACTTAAAATGCTCTCATCATTAAAAAGCTTTCTGTAACAAAAATCTCATTTTTGTATGTGATTTGCTCATTTGCATTGATCATTTTGGGAAATCAACAGCTCTTGAATTATAAACTCATTATTTAGAATCAGTTATTTTCAGGCAATAAAAGAAAATGAAATATAAATTGCTGTCTGAAATCCATTTTCAATATTAAAAAAAAAATTTTAGAAAGCAATATTTTGTATGTATTAATTTAAAATGAATTTTTCTATTACTTTTTATATTGATTGCTGTAGTATGTCATCTAATTATAAATGAGTGATATCTAAAAAGATCTGGCAAGAAACAAATACTGAAAAATAATGACAAACAAGGCAAACAACAATAAGTTTTGATAGAACTTTTTTATTGGCAACCTGTTTCCAAAAAAGGAACAGTCAAAGTGATTTAAGTACTTATTTGACAAACATTTACTTAACACTGAGCGAAGAAGGCTAAATTTTATGGCACACAATTCAGATCTCTTGCCATATACAATGGACACCATGATATGTTAAGAACTATCTAAAACAATCATCATCTAATTTTGAATGAGAGGTAAAGTTACATACATTTCTCAACACACTATGGAATTTACATTTATAGATGTTCCTTCAATGGGTATTTTTATATAAATACAGTTGAGACATCTAATGTAAATTATACAACAAATGAGAATATACATACTTAAATAAAAGTTGAATTATATAGCTGCAGTAAATTTATAGAGTGTAACCCTTTGTTATAAAGCACATTTACATATTTAAAGTGCCTTTCTTGAGAAAACAAAAACAACAAAATAAGGGGAAAAGTATGATAGTTTTTATTTTAATGCTAGCACAAGTTATGGCAGTTAGCATCACTTTTTAAATTAAAACTATCTTTATGTTTGGTTCAATTTTATAGAACATCCATTTAGTTTGATGTTATTTTTTGACTTCATTAACATTGAATAATAAAAACAAACATAAATTATCTTATATATTTATAAGTCAATTTTACATGGTTACTAATCTTGTTGTATTATGTGAATTTTTATGCTTTTAACATATTTTTTTTTTGTATGTTTATAATGTGAAATAGTTAAATTTGCTAATAGTTATGATGCTATAAAAATCAAGTGTTATTGCAATAAACCAAATTAACACAGGTTTTTTTCTTGTGTGTGTGGTGGTGGGGGAGCTTTATTATGTATCACTTTTCAAAACTAGATAATCTTTGAAATCAAATTTCAGTCATTAATATATTTCCAAATTTTTCATTAAAACAAATAAAAATTAGATTTATTTTGCCTTAAATGTTTTAGTTTGAGGAGATTAAGTATCAATGATTTCAATAGATAACTGAAAATTTAATTTTTCTATCATCTAAACCACTTTAAGCAAATTATATATAATATATAAATTGATGATTAAAATATTTCATAACAAAATATGTATAAAGTATTCTTTTAAATAATAGCTGATTTTATCAGTCAAACAAATATCACTGTCTATAAATATTGAATTTTATACAATACAGATTCATCCCATGCATAAGGCATTCTTATAAGAATCGTACAAAATATACAAAAACATTAAATTCAATTCAAATGATTTTTTTTTTTTTCATTGAAGGACTGCATTGAAGTCTACTGTTTGTGTCTTTTTTGATAATGCTGAAAAAGCTATCAGTTATCATAAAGAATCTGTTGCAAACATTTAAAACTTCAGAAATTGTAATTAAGAATTTAATGAAGAATTTTCTTATTTCCTTTCGATATAATTTTATTTAACTTTAGTCTGTATGTTTTGGCAATGGAAAATGCTATTTAAACTTAAAATAATAAAAGAAATGATTAAAAGAAACTAAAAATATAAATTACTGCACTTATTAATACTTTATAACATAAAAGTGTTTTAAAATGTTAAATTTAATTTTTATGTGCTGTAGAGTTATAACGAAAAAAAAAAAAAAAAAAAAAAAAGCTTCCTAATTATTTTAAGTTTTTAATCTCATTATTTAATATTAATTATTTATTTTAAATAATCCTTTTTACTTACTGAATCTTTTTTAGTATTCACATATTAGTATTGCAACAATGACCTTTGTAAGGAAATTTTACAAAATCCTATCAAGTTTCTCATTTTGTTATAATTAAACTTGAATAAATTTTTATATTATCATTTTTAAACTTTATTTTAAATAAAAAATTTGCGTAAAAGATTATTAAAATTTTACACTAAAAAGACATATATAATTTGAGGCTGTTGTGTAATGATTTAGATTTTTACAATTTTGATTCGAAAGTATTCTTGAAAGATTTAAAAAAACAACAAAAAACCTGCAATTGATAATTCTAATAATTAGACATTAAACTGCAAATCTTACTAACTCTAAGAAGCTGTACACAAGGAGATCGTAAAATAAAGCAACGCAAGTAAAGTTGACTTTTGTTGTAGTTCTATCAACTAATACTCCGTTGTATCAAAAGTCTAACAAATCCAGGTATTTGACTTTTTTAACTGCGGAAGAACATTGCTGCTAATCTACAGTCCCTCCAGAGAAAAGAGATAATAGACTCAAGCATATAAGAAATTTGCATTTTCACCAAAGCTTTATGTTTAGTGCATGAATCTTTGAAGTGGTCATTTTAAAAGTTGTCTCATTTTATGGTGCTGATATGTGTCAAAGAATATTAAAAAATTAAACATAAAAAAAAAAGAAAGTAACGAATGAAATGAGTTTTTAAAATATTTGCAATTAATCTCTCATATATATAAGAATGGATAAAAGAAGATCTTAAGTACAAAAATTCCTGTATGGACCTGTACAGAAAGAAATATACATTTATATATATTTAGAAACATTCTGTCAAGGATATTTTGTCTTCTTTTCAATATCATTTGAACAAAAATAATTTTCTTGCATTTCAATTTTTTAAACTTAAAATCAGAATTCTTTCAGAATGTATATCAAAATATTTCAACAAGTTTATTACAAAAATGTATATTTTAATTAAGTGTCAAAAAGAAGATCATGTATTGATAATTTACTGTTCTAAATTTACTAATCGTTCTTATTCATTTGTGTTGCTTCTGACTGCTGTTTCATTAGAGCTTACGAAGGATTTCATTTTGTTTTAACTTGTTTAGAATATTTTTCTTCTCAAATGTGTTTTAGGGAAAAAAGTTTTTATATTTACATTTTTATTATGTTCTGTTTTTAAAAAAATTTTTAATTAATATTTACTTTAAACCCACGGTAGTCTATCACTAGAATTAAGCAGCCAATTGCTTTCGATGTCAATGTATCGTTACATATTATACATATTAACTGAGGAATACGTTTTTGAAATCTACTGTTAGTTAATACAGATGTGTTTCTTACAATTTTAAGTCGACTATTTTTTTTTTTTTTTCTCATTAAAACATTTTTGAAAACTAAAGGAGTGGTGTCTAGTAGTTTATCACATGTTTATGCAATATTACATCTAATCACTTTTGTTTTATTTTTAATGTTAATGTTTTATAATTTTCTTATAGAAGATATTTTATGCGGATAAAAAAAAGTCATTAAAGAACAATAAAAAGAAACCCAACAAAATTCTGTTCTATTTGTGATTGAAAGTGTTAATAAAATAAAAAAATAATACAGTGAAGAGTTAAATAAATACTTCGCACTCTCTTTTGGGACCACTAAGTTTACACTTAAAACGAGAAATCTCTGTAATAATGGAATGCACTGTCAGGATTTTATTGTTTGGCGTGCATATTGGCACCTTTTGTCGAATTCACTTGTAATTTTGGCGATTATTTGTGTGTACTATCTCTTTTCGCTGAGTGGACTCTTGCCGTAATTGTTTCGTGATGTAATGAAACACAATATACATATTCGCTGGGGGAAATTCAACAAACATCGGGGGGAAGATGGGAGACTACAACCGGCGTGAAAAAAATGACCCTTTCCACTTTCGGGAATTTCTGTGTGTGTCGCTTTTCAGCTTTAACATTTGCCCTTCCGCTGTCTGCGTTGATACCTGCGCATGCGTCGAGCCCAGTCGTCCTTCCATTCGATGACGATACTCCTGTCGTCAGCCGTTAGACCAGGACGTTCTGGTTGGCGCACATCTTTACCTGAGGAATACGAAAGAAAAAAAATCAGTAAGGAGTTAATAGCTTTTTACAGCAAATATTTAGCAATTCATTATTCAAATTATCCGATTAATCGTCTTTGTAAGCAAAAGTTGGCGAAGTGTCTAATGTTTACGGCAAAGATAAAGGCTAAAAGTCTCGCCAAGTTGGCGATCTTAGCAACACGTTTGAAAAGACGTTAAGAAAAATAATTTAAGTATCAGTAAACATTCATTAAAAAATTAAATCCCTCCAAAGTTTCAAATCTAAATTTTAATGGTTGAAATCGTTTTAACCTTGGTTACATTCTGAATAGAATGAAAACATTTTTAAAAATGTACCATTTTTTCCCCCAAAATTAAAAATTTCATAAAAACGGATTTTTTACCCCTAGAAATTATAGCCCTAAATTTTATAGTAGTGCCATTTTAACTTTGGTGAAGCTCTAAATAGAATGCAAACATTTCTTTAACAATGCGATTTAAAAAAAACTGCAAAAATTGAAAATTCCTAATTTTTTTAATTTTTTTGAAAAAAAAAAATAAATAAATAAATAAAAATTGCAGTCCAAAATTTTAAACATTGGTATCATTTTATTGGAAATCCAATTCTTAATCGAACGCGACCATTTATTATTATTATTATCGTGTGAGTTTTATTTCAAAAGATATGCAATTCACCTAAAAATCCGGAATTGGCGAAGCTTCTATGAATTGAGTACGGAACAACAACTTTTAAAAACCAAGGGAAGATTCTAGAAACTTTTAAAACTATTATTAAAAACAAGAATTCCTAGAACATTTTGCACCTCTTTCTCGAACATTCACTTGTTCCTATGTAAAAGACGTAGCCAGACGTATGCAGCTGCTCTGCTGTGTAGGTAATTCTTGCGTCTCTACTGTCTTTTTTAATATTTCTTGCCGTTTTCTGTTCTTGTCATTTACAAATTGAAATTTTAATGAAACTCTGGTTATGAAAGTAAACTGTTACTTAGCTTTACTTAGCAAATAAGAAATTCAGAAGAGACCGAGTTCAGTTCACTAGAGCATGAAGAATATTCATAGAATACATCGCAGTGCTTCAGGATAAATGGCTACATCTCTGTCACTTATAAAGTAATATCCGTACAGCCAGTCAGGCTTTATTTGAACATCTTTTCAGGTGGATCGTCATTTAATTACCTGAAGTGGGGAGTCGGCCAAAAAATTTCGACTCTTGATTCCTGAATCCGAAATTACTTTCTTGCCAACTCAAAGATAAAGAATTTAATCCTTTATTGTTCAGAAATTAATAGTATTTGAATAAATTCCAATCTGAGGACTGTTGGTTGTTCTTCATACATCAACTATGAGTTTGTCTCTATCGTGATGCAAGGAAACATATCCGACTCAACTATAACAATATCTATACGATTATTCGCTCTCTTAAATATAAATCCCATATTCTTTCGCTGTAAACAATGATCTTAAGATAATCCCACACAGAGAAGTTTAGTGGTGGCCTCAGAACTTCTCGGAGGCCATAGAACAGAGTCAGCTCTACCTGTCCATCCATAATGGAACTAACATTTGAGAGACTGCTTTACATCTTAACAGTGCATCCTGTTGACAATAGTGCATCCTGTCCACTAAACTGCATCCTGTTGAAAAATGGCAGAGTTATTTTTTTCCAGTTCAATTTTTTTGGGGTTTGTTGCAGGAAGCAGACAGCATTAAACTGAAGAAATGCACCACGAAGACTACTTTCACCACGCATCATTTTTACGCATCTTCTAAAGGTCACGAATGAGAAAAGTTACATAACAAATAAAAAAAAATTATTAAAAACTTCTTGGACTGCCGAGTAACTAACTTACATGACAAATTATTGTATTCCATCAATTACTTTTGGAGTTATGCTTTTTTTCCCAAATGTGCCCAACCTTTTTCGATGATCTATGCAATTTCATAAACAATAAATAAAAATGGATGGATTTTTATGACACAGTGACGTAGAACTTACTGAGAATCAGGTAGGTCTGCTTGACCTTGATCTTGGGGCACTTGCAGGCCAGGTGGGAGACGCTGACCCACAGGAACTGGGTGCCCCTGTGCACCTTGGCAGACCCTTGCTTGAACACCTGCATCACGTGGATGGTGAACTTGATCCAACTGCCCGCGGCCTCCCTCGACAGCACGCTCGCCTGGACCACTGAAGCACGCAATCACTGAATCAGCATCACAATAATAATAATATTATTATTCAATTCTTACTATTAGCTCACACTCTCCCTATCTATATCTTGTTCAAATTTCCAATCGTTCATAAAATACTTCTTATTCACCCACTCAACTTCAAATACATTTCTTTTGAACTTGTAGGGGATGACACTGGATGTGAATACAGTTTTTCAGATATTAATTCAGTAATTAAATTTAATTCATTAATTTTAGTTTTTTTTTTAGATTTAAGTTGCATATATCTATCATTAGATGGCGCCAAATAAACTTAAAAAAATGAATGAAAATTATTTATTTAAAGGACTTTCTGCAATAGAGTGAAAAAAAATAGGAATTGACTTTAATTTTTTTTTTTTTTTTTAATGTTACTTGTTATTGTCCAAATATGCTAAAACCAAAGACTATTTTCGCTGAAATTCAATCCAACTTTTAATATTTTTTATTGTTGTGAATCTTTGTTTTCGACACTTAAATTTATTTAAAATAAACATCTGTCAATCGATTTCAACTGATAAACATTTAACTGAGCTTGTAGAACTGCGCTAACAAGCCACCAATCAAACTTTCGATGGATAACTGCTATGATACTGATTAATATATATTATATATTATTTAGAATGGGTTTTCTAGAGTAGCTGGTTTTGTTCATTTTATCTTGGTATATCCTTGATATAACCTTATCTATAAGGTCTTATATATATATCCTTATAAATAACCTTATAGATAAGGTAGAGATAAAAAAGATTATATATATATATACCAATACCTCTTGGTTTATATATATATAACCTTTTCATTATATCATTATCATTGCTTTTTTTTTCATTATCATTGCTAAACATTTATTTTCCTATAGATATTTGTTGTATATATTTTTATCCCGATTTCTGTATTCTAAATTGGTTTCTAAAATTATTCTAAAAGTTAAGAAAAATAATAAATAAACGTGTAAGATCTCCACGATGTACAGAACTTGAATGATATCTAGGTCAAAGAAAACATTCGAACAAAAGTAAATTGTCCAAAAATTATACGGTACTATAAATTGTACAAGACCTTTTTTTTTTTTTTTTTTTTCAATTCCTTCTATTAGCTCACACTCTCCCTATATATATCTTCAAATTTTCAATCCATAAAAAACTTTTCATTTATCCACTCAAGTCCAAATACATTTTTTTTTTAACATGGACACTTGAGGTTAAAGCAGTTTTTTCAAATATTAATTCAGTCATTAAATATAATTAATTAATTTTAATTTTTTTTTTTTTAGATTTAAGTTGCATGTATCTATTTATAGATGGCGCCAGATAAATTTCAAAAAATGAATGAAAATTATTTATAAAGGACTTTCTGCAATAGAGTGAAAAAAAAAAAAAAGTAGCAATTGACTTTAACATTTTTTTTTTTTTTTTTTATATTACTTGTTTTCTAATTTATCACCAAAAATTATGACTACGGATTACGGCTAGGGAGTTACACGCTACAAACCCCAAAATAAACCAGAATCTTCCTAAGGCAGAGGAGCTTGTAGCAACAGGATGATCCGATTTCTTCGCGTCCCCGGAGAGGTGTTGGGTGGAATCCGGCGACATTCCTCCGGAGAGCGGTGGAGTGCGAAAATGGCGAATTCCGGCGGATTAACGGATCGGACTGGGGTGGAGAATCTAATGGCCCGGATCAGGTTCGCCCCTCTGGGCTCCGGTCATCCGGACGGAAGGCGTGAAAACTACTTGCGGGAAAGAATGCGGGGGCTTCGATTTTCATTGCACAAGACGATTTATTTTATGGGTGTCGCTTACACAAACCGCTGCATCCAAGTGATACACAGCAGATGTTAGAAGTATTCGTACACACCTTTATTCGTGTTTAAAAAGTTCTTGATTATTTTCAATCGAAACTATATATATATATATATTAATCTCAGTTAGTTTCAGCATTTACAAGTTAGTTACAGCATTTTGAAAGTGGGACTTTAATTAGAATCATACTGTTTATATATATATATATAAACAGTATGATTCTAATTAAAGACCCACTTTCAAAATGCTGTAAAGAAAGAACCATTGAAGCCATTCGCCGCAATGAGTTCAAATTTGAACTGAAGAAGAACTTGAAGAAGGTGAAAACGGTATGGCATTAAAAAAAAAAAGTTCCAAAGTGTATTAATAGATGACGCTGTAAACGGCATAAAGAAAGTGAATTCTGCTGCCAGTGATAGTTTGAATCGAAATGACAACATATTTGGCATGAGTGGATCATTCAACCAACTATAGTGTTCAATGCGCTGGATTGTTTCGGTGTTTGGACGAAAAAAATGACTTCCAAGTCATTCGTCAGTTGTGACACCGTGAGTGGAAAGCCCATCCACCAAGACAAGGTCATACCAAATTGGATGGGAAAAATCGGTACAACATTTTATTGATACTGTACCGTTTCCCTCTTCTTTCAAGTATCTTCAGTTCAAATTTGAACTCATTGTGACGAGGGGTTCTTTTTGACAGCATTTTCAAAAAGCGGAACTTTAATTATAATCACCCTGCATCTGTACATATACAATTCTTCAGTACATGTATTTGTCACTGAACTCCCTCCTAAAGTGCTGGACCGATTCGGATGAAATGTTTTTGTGTGTTTGAGAGAGCCCCCTGGATGGTTTAGATTCATAATGGGACCCATAGGTGGCGATGCAATCGGTTCTTCTATACGTGTGTTTTTCACTGAACTCTTCCTAAGCGACTTGATTGATTTTGATGAAATTTTGTATGTGTTTGACAAAACATGGATAACGTTTTTATGCTATCCCCTTTGTTGTAAGTAGCCACCAGAGGGTGCTACAGTCTATCAACTTGTCAACTAAATATTGCTATTTTTACCAATAAAAATATCCCGGTTTAATCCTAGACTCCTGTAACACCGAAGAAGTCGCCAAAGTTTCAACCCGAAATATATTTCCAATTCCTTTTGTTTACCATAGTAGTTCAATTCAAGTAATTCTACACTGCATGTTCGAAATGTGTTAGGAATAGGGGTGAGTTTAAGATGGAATGCTTTCCTCAGTTTAAGTTTGGAAGAAACTGATCGATATCCTTGATAACATCCAATACGCAGTTCGAATTCAAAAGGCTGCAATTTCCAATACGACTTGCTTTTGTTATGTCTATAAATAAAGTACCCGTCAGTCACTTTTTTTTTTTTTTTTACTTCAGTAAAGACTTTTTAAGCCATGGTCACTAATATATGTATGACAACATGTACAAGTGGGGGCGAAGAAAATTCATACGTGGTTGCAAACAGCGGGAAAACAAGGAATGTTGTCTACTGTCAGGCTGTAACTGATAAATCTATATATAAGTACAACATAAATAATTACGTAATTCTTATTAATTAAATGGATGTTAGTAAAAATAAAATAAACAAAAATATTGCATGTTGAATCAAGCGCACACACACACACACACACACACACACATATATATATATATAATTCTGTACGTGTGTTTGTCACTGAACGCCTTCTAAACGTCTTGATAGATTTTGATGAAATTTTTTGTGTTTGACAAAACATGGAAACTGTTTTATAATAACATTACATTTTATTAAGTAACTCTTTACGTAATTTATTGCATATATTTCATTTTTATTGCAAATATAAAGCATATTAAAAACATTTCCTTAAGAAAAATGTGCGACATTGTAGAACTATATCTCTTCGTTTAATACGTTGAGATTCTGTCAGACCATAACTACTTTTAGAAACTTCTATACATTTTCTTTCTTGCATATTATGTCTCCATTTTTTTTTTTTTTATGATCTACGAATGTCTGACAGAAACTATCAGCTAAAAGTTTTCTAACCAGCCCCATCTTTAAAAAAAAAAAAAAAAAATGACAAACCTCACTCCTGAATAATTCGAATCAGCAGATTCCATTTTGTCTGCACTGATGCTGCAGACCATGCAGATAGCGGCAAGATAAAGCAACTCCCTTCCACCACATATTCAGACATAATAAACAAACACATTTTTTCTTCCGCGGCGTCGATCCCGTTTTATAGGGGGATAAAGAAGCATGTATAAAAAAAAGGAGGAGAAAAAACTGGAAAAATTTAACGACTTACCGTAGTCCGTTTGCAAAATTTATTGAGGTTGACTCTTTTTCTGGCCGACGGACAGGCGCCGCACTTGTCTGCAAAAACAAAAGAAATCCGTCAGCATTTCTGCTTTTTTTTTTAATCCATGCAAGGAGAAACACAAATTTTCAAGAGGGTGCTTTGATTTTATTCATAAAACATATTATCTATTTACCAACAGACTCTAAAGCTGCAGTTATAATTCATACACAAATTAATTTTTAAAAGAAGGTTTGTTGATTAGAAAAGCTTTTCCTTTTTTTTTTGTTGTTGTTGTTGTTGACACATTAAATTATTAAAATAGGACAATCATACAAACGTCTCATTTACAATGGTGGAAAATGAAATACTAACACCAAGATTGGTTTGGCACTACGGTCATTTTTGTGCACATTTAGGGCTCATTAGACCAGGACCTACAGTTTAACTTGAATTCCGAACCACTACTACTACTACACCACACACATCACATCACTGTGCCTAGAGCTGAGTTGCCCCTTTACAGTTTGTTAAGTATGTGGGTGATAAGTAATCTGATTGGGCTCTGTGACGCTCTACAATCATAGGAGACCGAGATCTATGGCTTAAAGTGGATTCGAACCACTATAAACATCTATGGCACCACCGGGACTCGAATCAAAAACCTGTATTACCGAAAACCAGCGCGCTAGCCACTCGGGCAAAAACAAAAGAAATCAACATCCGTCAGCACTGGGGCTTAAAAAATCCATGGAAGGAGAAATGCCAATTTTGTAAAGTGGTGCTTTGATTTTATTCATAAAACGTATAATCTATTTACCAACTCAGTCTAAAGTTTTAATTCATACACATTTATTTTTAAAAGAAGATTTTATTTTATAGATTAGAAAAGCATTTTTCTTTTTTTTCTTTCTTTCTTTTTTTTTGTTTGAATATTAAATTATTAAAATTGGACTATCACGAAAACGCTTCATTGACGCTAGTGGAAAATGAAATCCCAACACCAAGAAGAAATTATATTAACGGAATGAAATTTAGGACAGCATTTGTCTGTATAACACATTTAAAATCAAGGTCACAAGCGAAGAAAATAGCCCTTTCAAATTTTCGATGAAAAAAAAGAAAACGATGACAAATCAATAATCACTGTGGTCTCCACATAGTTCCACATCCATGCGCATAGTCTTCTAATTCAATGCAAGCGTGATGGATGGACGTCTACATATATGCAAGTCAATGGGATATGCTTTATATATTATTTTAGTGAGACAGTGAATTTACCATCCCGTGGTGCACCCTGATAAACGTCCTAGGCTGCGAAAGATCTATTACTATCGGCATGCAGCAACGCACCAAGAGTGATCATCTTCGCCGGACTTCGTGTGGCTGAGTGTCTTAAATGAGATGCGGGTTGTCTGTTCCAATCTAAGAAAGTTGAGATTCAACAATCCTTTGCCAGCTACGATGTTGAGACTTGCAGTGGGCATGACTGTTTGGGAACCATCTGCACCGCATTGACATTTTTGATAGCCCAAATTGCCAATTCTGTGGGACAGATGAAATCATGGACAGGCATCTTATAGAAGGAGGCCCGGACTTGCGTGAGGATTCTGAGGTGAAAAGATATTGGAGAGCTACAACTTTGCTGATGAGACATTGACTTTTTTTCTCTTATTGTTTTCTTTTTTCTTTTGTGTGTTTTACACTGTTTTGATCCCGAAAAGAGTTTGTCATTTTCTCTTGTCATTGGACATGAAAAAAAACCTTTTTAGTAAGGAGAGATTCCGTAAAGTAAAAAAAAAATACACTTTTTTTTTTTTGTTAATTTTTGCCAAATTTTAACAAAAGACAATTATATATCTATTTTAATGTCCACGTTTGTCAAGGTTTTATAACCCTATTGAACAACAGTATAAAAAAAAAAATAACTCCATAAAACATAATTTAAAAATGTCGGCTCTTATAGTTGTCAGTTACCTTAATCAATTTATACATTTATATAGAAAAGAAAAAGAATTTTTGTCATACCTTGTCGTCCAACCACTCTTTTAGGGACGTCCACCATTCTAGGAATCTCTGAAAGAAGAATCATGGAAATATTAGATAATCGTTTTATTTTATAGCTGTACGTTTATTAAAATCTAGTGAAAGAACTTCATGCACTAAAAACAAAACATTTAAACATCAGCTATTATTAGAAGCATTAAAATATTTAAAATTTTACTGCTTTATAATAATTCAGTTAGTTGACTATGTGGTTATAAACAACATAAACAAACATTTCATGAACAAACAAGATTTATTAGCAGCATCCATCCTACTCATACGAAATGTAACACTTGCTTTTGTAATTTTGTTCTTGTAGGATTGAGTTAAATATGAACGCAGCTTTCAAATGAATGTATTTTAACATATTATTAATTACAATTTGACGATATATCGCTTCAATTATTACATAATGTGTGTGCCTACAGTTATTTGAAAATTTTCAATTCACAAGTACAGGATGAGTATCTCACTTTCAAAAAAAAAAAAAAAAAAAAAAAAAAAAAATCCACTCTCCACAATGAGTTCTAATTTGAACTGAAGACACGTGAAGAAGGGGGGAAACGGTACGGCATCAAAAAAAAAAAAAAAAAGTTCCAAAGTGTGTTAATAGATGGCGCGGTATTAAGCAATGAAGATGTATTAAGCGGCATAAAGAAGGCGAATTTGGCTGCCAGTGATAGTTTGAATCGAAATAACAACGTATTTGGCATGAGTTGTACATTCAACCAACTTAGTGTTTGATATGCTGGTTGTCTTGTGGAAAAAATGACTTCCAAGTCATTCAACAATTGTGACACTGTGAGTGGAAAGACCATTCAGAGCAGCAAGGTCATACTCAATTGAATGGGAAAAATCAGTGGAACTTTTTTTTTTTTTCTATGCTATATCGTTTCCCCGTTCTTCAAGTATATTCAGTTCTAATTTGAATTCATTGGAGAGTGGATCTTTTTTGACAGCATTTTGAAAGTGGGACTTAAATTATAGTCACCCTGTTTTTAAGTATTTTTGTATATTAACTATTATTAATATTTGTATTATTTATATACCCTGTATATTAAGTAAGTTTGAATATTATTATTTGTCTACAATTTCTAATTTGTAATAAAAATTGTGATTTAAATACATCTTTCGTTTAAATTTATTAATGATATTATAATTCAAGTACATCACTAAAGATATTTTCGCTTTTTATTAATCCATTTTCGAATATTAATATTATTATTAAATTGCACAAATTCTATTGAATGTATCTTGTAAGACTTGCATTATTTATATTTGCTGTTATTATTTATTTTTATTTACCAAACTTGAACAAAATACACTAAGTGACGAAAGTCATGGGATAGAATATTAAATTATTTGTCAGGTATAAATGCGCAGAGCTTTCATTTCAATTTTCTAATTTTGACGTGATAAAAATTGAACGAATTTAAAGCTACGCATCTTTTGCCATTTAAATCGTTATTAATGAATTCATAATTCCCAGATCACTGTGTCAAGAGTGCCGAGAGTGGAAATTTCAGGCATAACATAATTAACGACCGAGACCGGCGACGTCTGCAAAGAGTCGTAAATTTTCAAATGTAACCGCAGAAATCAATGTGGACGTACAAGGGGACTTGTCTGTGGTAAACTATTTGAATATTTGGCTTTCTTGGGCTATTCCAGCAGAAGACCGACTCGATGCCTTTTACTGACAGAACGACATCGTTTTGCAGCGAACGTGAGCATATCGGTTGGTCCCTAGATGAAAAAACCGTTCCTGGTCCGATGAATTTCAGTATCTTGTAAGATGGAACTGTCAGCAAGGCACTGTTCAAGCTGGTGGTGGCCCCGTAATGGTGTGGGCTGTTTTTTTCATGGAATGGACTTGGTCCTCTGGTGCGACTTTTGACTGGAAATGCTTCTGTTCAGCTTATCACTTGCAGCCATTCATGGACTTCAACCCAAACAACGATGGGATTTTTATGGATGACAATGCGCCATGTCATACATCAAAATTCCAACGAATGATCTGGCCACCTAGATCGCCCGACATGAATCCCATCGAGCATTTATGGGACATCATCGAGAGGTCTGTTCGTGCCCAAAATCCTGCACCATCAACGCTTTCACAATTATGGACGTCTATCGAACAGCATGGCTCAATATTCCTGCAGAAGACTTCCAACGACTTGTTGATCCATGTCACGTCGAACTTCGCCGGGCGAAAGAGGGGCCGACAAGATATTAAGAGGTATCCCATGACTTTTGTCACTTTGTACATCAAACTGTTGTTTATACTTTATTAGTACAAATGAAAAATCAATGTATTATATCTAAATTATTTAAATATTTTAGAGCGAACAGGTGTTTGTAACAGTAAGTTAAATAGGAAAATTTTGTAATATTCTCCAAACATTCGAATGAATTCATTCCAGATATTCGAATTAAGTTTGTTATTATTTTTTCTGTTTTAATTAATACAATTGCTTTATTAATATATATTAGTAATTCGAATCTAATATGATACGAATTTTCCAAATTTAAAATTATGAATGAATTCATTCGAAATTACTAAAAATGAATTTCTAGATTCTAAATAATTCATTCGAAATTAATTTAAGTTTGGTTGATATAATTATTAATATTACTTTAAATAATTTAGTAATTTTTATTCTTAATTTAATTTTTAATATAATTATTTCGATATGAATTAATTATAAGTAAATTTATAATAAATGCAATATATTTTTCAGACCATCTAAACTCGAATGATCTTATATATTCGAATTATTGGATTCGACATATTCAAATAAATAATTTTTGTTATAATTTTTATTGAAATTAATAAATTTTTTTATAATTTTTATTCAAATTAATAAATTTTGTTATAATTTTTATTCAATTTTTATAATTTTTATTCAAATTAATAAATTTTGTTCTGATTTTTATTCAAATTAATAAATGTTACAATTTTTCAAATTAATAAATTTTCTCTATTAATAAATTATAATTTTTTTTTCAAATTAATAAACTTTGTTATAACTCTAGATAAATAAATTCGATTTATTCATGTCTGCACGTTCAAACTGAATGCGACATAAATTCTGAGTGTTATTTTTTTTAAAAAAAAAGGAACTACAAAAACGAGTCGGCCATGCAAGAGAGAGGGTTAGAGGGGAGGAGGGCTTACTGATGCAGGGTGCGATGGGGGATCGACTCTGCTGGTATCCCTTGGCGCACCGGTTGCACGTGATGCCGGTCACTCCGTCCTTGCACGGACACTGGCCCGTCGTCTGGTTGCAGGTGCGGCCCGACGCCCCCACCGGATGACAGTCACATGCTGCAACACACACGGGTTAGTCACACATGCACACATAACAATACAGGTTAGTCACAGCACAACACAAGCACCACGTCCAATGCTACTTTAACATAAAAACGAAAGGCATGAAATTTTGCGTTCTTTTTCAAAATAAAGTTTATGCTTTCGAATTGCAAATAACACTTACTTTACTGAATCCCAGATTCGCCACAATAAAGTAAATTACAACACAATTGCACTCGTAAGTTAAAACGAAACAACAGCCATCTTTATTTTTCTTAGAACAAAATAAAGTTGCCAATTTTTGCTTAACTAAACATTAACACACGCTACACGTGTAAATATAAACGCTACACGTCCAAAGAATATAACTTAACAAAACATAACTTAAGGCAACTTACACACATGTCTAACGTCCAAAGAATATAACTTAACAAAACATTAACTTAAGGCAACTTAAGACATTAACACGCGCTACACATGTAAATATAATTTAACGCTACACGTCAAAAGCTTAACAAAACATTAACTTAAGGCAACTTAAGACATTAACACACACATGTAAATATAATTTAACGCTACACGTCAAAGAATATAACTTAACAAAACATTAACTTAAGGCATCCATAAATATAATTTAACGCTACACGTCCAAAGGGCAACTTAAGACATTAACACGGCTACACATGTAAATATAATTTAACGCTACACGTCCAAAGAATATAACTTAACAAAACATTAACTTCCGGCATATTTAAGACATTAACACGCTACACATGTAAATATAATTTAACGCTACACGTCCAAAGAATATAACTTAACAAAACATTAACTAAGGCAACTTAAAGACATTAACACGCCATGTAAATATAATTTAACGCTACACGTAAAGAATATAACTTAACAAAACATTAACTTAAGGCAACTTAAGACATTAACACGCTAATGAAATATAATTTAACGCTACACGTCAAAGAATTTTTTAACTTAAGGCAACTTCATTAACACGCGCTACACATTATAATTTAACGCTACACGTGCAAATATAACAGCTACCATTACCTCATCATATGATCCATAGCGGAAAAGTCGGCCAAAAACACTTCCGATATTCAGTCGAGATTTTTGTACCGACCCCTAACTACCGCCATAAGTATATCTACCATGATCTTTACTAATGAATTTAGAAATTTTTTTAATAAATTCATTGATTTTTATTAAACTCATAACTGCAAACACAGTTTTTGCCCTCAAAGCATTTATGATGTAGCATTTTTCCAACGGGAAGAGTTCTAGCATTCCGTTCCCAGGGAGAGAAGAATGTATATTCATCACTCAAATTAGACTGTAGACGAGTAGTGTTGTGGATATTTATATTACATGAAATTAGTGTTTTGCACTCAGGAGAACAATCTGGCACTCAAATCTGGCAACAGATAATCAGTGACATGCATGAAATTAGCGATTGTCTGTTCGACCTTCACAGGTCGAAACAATTATAGATCGAATATGGATTGATTTGCTGCATCGTGATGGGTGATAGACCATGGACTAAGGAAATGCCGACTCAATGAGAAGTGATGGAAGCTGATCCACGGCTGTTCTTCACGGATTTTCTTAAAGGGAGGGTTTTGGAGAAGAAGGGTGTTCTACGACGAGTCGACCAGAAATGTCCTTTTCTTTTTTTCTCTGAAGTGTCTGAATAGTTTACAAAGTGAGCCCCTTGTGGTTTCGTGCATCATGTCGTGTGATAGTTAAGGTCTTCTGCAGATCACTCGTTTTAGATTCGTCGTAGATTCGAGAACTCTGAAAATCTCCATCCTTGGAGTGAATTGCACTTGCGAATCAAATTTAATTCTTTATACTGCATTTTTTTGTAAATAATAAATGGTAATAAGTAGAGTTATATATATATATATATATATATATATATATATATATATATATATATATATATATATATATATATATATATATATATATATATATATATATATATATACACACACACAGAATGCTTGTAAATAAAAATTAAAGCGTTCCCATGAACCTGAAAGTGGCCTTCTTCTTGAAGCCGTTATAGGTCTAGTGTAGGCCCAGACGTTAAACAATACATATTTTCCGATTCCACTTTTGGTTCTAAATATGCTAAATTAGACGAAAAATTATGTAAACTTTCTATTTTCAGATAATTTTTTTTTTAAAATTTGTTTCTTCCCTCTTATGTCTTATACTTGTTTTATTTATTTATTGATTGCTATTTTATTTATTTATTATTTTTTATTATTATTTTTTAAATTAAAATTCAACGAGCGTACAAGTAAGAAAATAAAACAAGTAAAATCTAAAAAAAAATAAATAAAATCAATTGTATAATGAATGTAAAAACAAAATGATAATAATTTTAAACGGGAGGAAAAAAATAATTCTATATAAATATAAAATTAAAAATAGCTGTTAATTTTAAATAAAAACAAAAGAGTTTAAGGTCTGTTGCGGATTGCAGTTCTCCCGCTCCTCGACTGTGATTGGCTGGGAGTAAAAGTAAGGGACACTGAGGAAATTACAATGCACCATCATTTCGACCCCTCGTCAGGAAAGAAAATAGCGTAATTTTCTGCCTGTAATCTGCGGATTATAGGATAAAAGCCCTTCAAATAACGGCGTGCGGATTATAAGCCACTGCGCACACATAGTTTAATATGAAGAAACACAACGTAATTTCCAACCAGTAAACCGTGGATTATACGTTAAAAAAACTTTACAATTTCATTTGCACTTTACATTTTCACTTTACACTTTACATTTTCAATTTCATTTTATATATATATATATATATATATATACCATCATTTAATATTGTAAAAAATTACGTTGATGTAAAATTTTTTTACAGGTCCGCGCCATGAATCCACCATCAGGTCCCGTTATATATATATATATATATATAACGGGACCTGATGGCCGAGTGACTTAGCGTTCGGTGCCACTTGTTTCGCGTTCAGTCCCTGCGGTGCCGTGGATGTTTGTAGTCGTTCGTAATCCACTTTAAAACATAGGTCTCAGTTTAATATGACTGTAGAGTGTTGGGAGTAGGACTACTACTACACCACACCACACCACATCACTGTACCTTGAGCTGAGTTGCTCCTTTACAATTTGGGAATGCTGTGGGTATGATTGGGCTGTGACGCTCTGCGGTCATATAAGACCGAAACCTACGGCATAAAGTGGATTCCGAACCACTACAAACATCCATGTATAGTTGGGACTCGAACCCGAAACCGTGGTATCCAGCGCCAGAGAGCTAGCCATCAGGCGTCTGGGCGTAGGCACTGAAAAACATCTCCCTGTCTCTCGTAAAACATAAAGAAAGGGAATAGAAAACATCTGCAGGGTGATTAGTCCCACTTTCAAAATGCTGTCAAAAACGAACCCCTCGTCACAATTAGTTCAAATCTGAACTGAAGGTACTTGAAGAAGAAGAAAATGGTACGGCATTAGCAAAAAGTTCCAAAGTGTTTTAATAGATGGCGTTGTAAGCGAATTTGAATTCGTCTGCCAGTGATATTCTGAATCGAAATGACAGCGTGTTTGGCATGAGTTGCACATTCAACCAACTGTAGTGTTCAATGTGCTTGATTGCTTCGGTGTTTTTAAGGGAAAAAATGACTTCCAAGTCATTCAACAGTTGTGACACTGTGAGTGGAAAGCCCCTTGTATCTCCCCATTTGGAGGGAAAAAAATCTGTGCAACTTTTTTTGATGCTGTACCATTTCCCTCTTTTCAAAGTATCTTCAGTTCAAATGTGAACTCATTTTGACGAGGGGTTCTTTTTTTTAGAGCATTTCGAAAGTGGAACTTTAATTACAATCACCCTGTATATAACGCTGTGAGGATTATACATGTTACTACTTCATTTTCCTTCAACATGGAATAACAAGTAAATATTAAATTCATCAAATACGTTTTGTATTGTTTTATTAATGAGAAATGAGTGACAGTCAAATTCCGGACAAAAACCTTTTTAAACGAATAACGAAAATTTCCCTTTTAAAATTCATTACAATTTTTTTCTTAAATAGGTTAAGCCCCTTCAACAGAAGGAATTCATTTAACTGCATCTCCCCCTCCCCGGTTTGCTACTGTTGTGACTTCAGCCCACTCCTTAATTGGGATGACACGAATCCCTCAACCCCTCCGAATAAAACACACTTCCTTTAAATAACCGAATTCATCTCCCGCAGACGATTCCGGGGCGGTTGGCGGGGCACCCCCTATAAATCACACCTCCCTCAAGGAGACGCATAAATATTCATGGCGCTTAATCTGGGGGGGTGAAGGAAGGGGTAACCTATTATCCACCGATGAGTCACTGACTCACAGTGACTCACGTGTTATTTGGGACCGGAGAGGATAATAGAGATCTAATGACTTTGCAAGAGGACCCCCCATGAGGAAGGGGAGTGCGACGGCCACTGGTCAGCGCTAACGAAGCCATTCAGGGGTGGCCTACAGGTTCTGGAATAGGAGAGGTCGGGGGAAGTGCCATACGATATGGTGAATCGGGATCCTGAGGAATGCCGATATTGGTATTTTTCTTGCTATTGATTTATACGTAATTGAAGTTTCAGATTATCTCTCGCTCTTATATTTTTAATGTGTAGAAGACCATCTGATTTAATGTTAATGGCAAAAAGCATAATGACAAAATGAAGGAAATATTTTATTTTATCGAATAAGTAGCCATTTTTTTCAATTCTCTGCAAACTCTTCTGCAAGCGGAATACCTCTTTGTTACGCTTGTCTATAACATATATATACAAAAGGAGATTTAACTGTCATGGAATAAACATTGAGGAGTTACTGAAACATACATATTTTGTATAGGAATGCAGGGTCGGAAGTGACACATTGAGGCAGGGAAAAAAAAGTTGAATAATGTTTTGAAGTTATGCTTGGAGGCAAAGGGGTAGGCTACATCAAATCGGGATGGAGAATCACATTAAGAATACACAGATTTGGAAGGTGACGTTCCACATAAACTCACTGTAACCTAGCCATGAGGTGCGCACACTTATATTTATCTATTCAACACAGTGGTTCCCAAACTCGTTTGTCCTATCCCTTCTTTTCAGAAAAAATATTACTCAGCCCATCTACCTTCTTTTAAGCAAGTAAACAGAAAGATATAGCAAAAAATGAATGAGTTTTTATGCATCTACCTACGTCTCGATGCATAGAAAATAAAGATGGTCTAACTAAGACACCTTGAAGTTTGAAATCATAAAATCATGGATAAAAATCACCCTAATAACATTCATATGACACAGGGTGGGGCAATCCTTTAAGACCTGAAATTGTTTTATATTTAAATTTTAATTTTTTAATTTTTTAGTAAATATTGACTTCAATGATACTAAAAATAATTAAACTAATCTATGGGGGGCAAGGGGGGGCATCAGCACGATCATGCGAGTTAGGCTTTCAAGAAAAAATTTCAAAAATTCTCACTCGCACCTTCGCATGTTCTCTGACTTAAAGGGATAATATGAAAATATGTCGTCGCTCTACGGTCGGTTGAACTGGCTCCTTTTCTGCTATTGTGCCAGGGGGAACTGTCATGTTGACCGGCTGTTAATATCCCTATGGCTTCACGCGGAGAGTGTGCAAAAGTTAAATTTGGATTTGAATGGCTTTCAGTTTTGAAAGAGAGAATAAGAAGAAAGGAAAACAAAACCAGTGACAACAATGTTACATGCATTTTTCCAACTTCCTTTTTAAAAATACTCTTAAAGCCCTACTCGTGTCTCAGCTGCAACATGCGCTGCTGGTGAACATTAGGGCTGTTTAATCCGCAGGCAACTTTGTAGTAGACACTATTTCAAAAAACAAGGACTCTCTATGGCATTTGCCATGATCAGCTCCTTGCCTCGTTCGTCGGACTCCGGGTGTGGGATTTTCCCAGATTTTCTCTCATACGATACGCACATGCAGAGTAGTTCCCCTACTGCCCCCTTCTTGGCGACAGGGAGTCAAGTCAGACTTCTACCTATAGGGGCTGCATCACAACAGAAGCTGCCCCTCCTCTTTTCCTACTTTCCCTGAGAGTAGACTACTCAGACTGCCGCCCCACACTACAGAACACTGAGGATTAGACACATTAACAGACACATGCTCAATGCCCATCCAGACAAGAGGACGACGAGCAAATCGTTTTCGCGTATCAATTATAAACCGGTTTGTCTGTGGACTAAATCCTCAACTATCAATGAAATCAAACTTTTCCCCGCACATCTAAGGGATTTTTCACGGACGCCATTATCGACCAGCTATCACTCGCACCGAGAGATAACGTGGCTTGTTTGTGGTGGTCAGACGGAAATCCCTCGGGCAAGATTGACTCGCTTTTTCAGTCTGGACGCGGCTTAAAATGCATTGTGTTTATTCTCGTCTAACGAATTGAGTGAGTAATTTCAATTCATTTGGACAAGCATGTTGACTTTTTAGCATGTCTAGTGAACAGCACGTTTAGTTTTTTGAACTGAAACTCGACAAACCGCAAGTTCGAGTTCCTCTTCCGAGAATGAGCATGATCCATCGTAATCTGTAAAAGTTTTCTCCTTGAGCCAGAAAGAAGGATGCCAAACCTCAAGTGGTATCCTTAGAATTTCAAATTGCTGAGACATCATAGAGATACAATGCACTCTCGGTAGTATTGAATCTGAACAATATATGCCATCCTTTTGTAGGTGACTTCACCAGCAAATCACTGCAAATATCCAGGCATTTGAAAACTGACAAAGTTACTCATCTGGAGAACTAGAAAATTACAGAGTGTATGAAAAAAATTGAAAATGGACATAAAAATCAGCAATTTAAGTTAAGTGATATTAATGGTTGGAGTATAGTATGTATTAATCTTTTAAAGCGACCCAATGTTATGGAATTAGCTGTGACATAAAATTGTCCTACAGACAGAATCGAGCCATAGTATAATGCATTGTTTCGGTCACTAAAACTATCATTGCTGTCCATTCTAATGATACTCAATTAGCAAGCAGGACATCCCCAGTGAGATGTGTCACTGCAACCGCGGCCGATGTCACGTCCACCCCAAGCAAAGGGTCAATCAGCAGACGATAGACCCTCCAAGAAAGAATTCCAAGCATGTTCTCGAACACCTCGGCCACTTCTGGATCGAATGCCTTTGTCATGAGAACCCCCAATCCGAAGAATGAAACGGGGAATATCGAATCAAGGCGGGTTCTGTCCGAAACGTTGTTGACAGAAGTATCGTCTGCTTCCCTCCCCCCCCCCTTCAACACGTGCTGGGGCATTCCAATGTCCGGTGTGCCTGAATTAAAGAGACGGATGCCTCTCCGGCAACAATGCTTGTTCTATGTGGTCGGATGATTTGCTTGCAAAGTGCCGGATTCGTTCGAAGGAGGGGTATTCAATTTTCAATGTATTTTTTTCTGTTTGATTTTATGTGGGGAGGGACGGATGGGGTGCAGTGATACTGAGATAGTTTGGGAATAAATATCTGTGTTTTCAGAAATTCTGTTTCAGGTAGTGGTTCTCAAAGTGGTATTCCAGAGAAGTGCATGCCCAGCTATAATATAGTTGCTCTTTTTCTTGTAATTTTTTCCATTCAAAGAAA